>JAODAL010007524.1:0-124533 GCA_025379985.1 Phyllomedusa bahiana | reverse complement strand
AGGGCATCTCCGCACGGACCTTTTTGGGTTGGTTTTCTTCAAAACGGGCCCAAGGAGGGTGCAGAGCTCTTTCCCCTGCCTCCACTCTCGGTGGCCAACACCCCCCGGGGGTCCGCACCCTGCTTGTCGGGCCCAAAAGGGGCCCCACTTCCCCGTATTTCTAAGGGCTTTGGGGCTGCTCCCAAAACAATCGCTGGAGCATGTGGAGGGGGAATTTCCAGGTTTTGGGCCATTCAAAAATGAAAACCGGTTGGGGGGAGGCCGAGCTACCTGCAACGCAGCCAGGCGGGACGAAGCGGGGTTGCGAACGGCGGAAGGGGCGAACTTAGACTTGGGAGCCTTCCTAAACGGGCATTCCAGCCCCCGGGTAGCTTTTTTAGAAATTTCTGGACGCCAAGGTTCATAAAATTTGGGGCCAGCAAGGGATGTCCCTCCCCTACCAAACAAAAAGGGGCGGCCACCCAGATTTTCGCCCGTTATCGCAAAACCCAAAACCTTTCCCTTTGGCAAAAAGGTTCTTGGCCCCCCAGCCAGTGCTGGGCCCCCGTTGCGGAAGCCCCCACAGCTCCGACCTGTGTGTGGACGGTTCCCAAGACAGATTAATTTCAACACAGCCTGGTTTCCCTCGGGGGCACGGGGATGCCCCCAAAAGGCCCTTTGGGGGGAAAGAACATGCACCATCCCTGGGGTTTTGAAGGGGCGTGCGCCGAGCCCTGAAACCCACCGTCACCCCCAAAAGACATCCCCCCCACTCCCCCATGAGCTGTCACAGAGATAAAGCGGCCGGGCCGTGCTTACTACCATGTGCCCGGTGTCAGAGGGACTTTTTCCGGCCCCCAATGCAGACAAAACGCCCCTTAAAAATTTTAGATGACACGTGGCTGGCCAGGGCGGGGACGGCTTTTCTGGCAAAAAAAAGCCTGCCGGCATTTTAAGGGGGGCAGGCAAGGGCCATAATGTGGGGAAAACCCATCTGTGCCACCAAGGGAAAAAGAAAAACTTTTCCCCAAGGGCCCCAAAACCCGGCCCAACCCGGGCATTCGGGCTTTGGCTTTGGGAGGGTTTTGGGGTTAAAGTGTTTCTTCTGCCCCAAAAACCGGGAAAGACAAAAGGGTTTGGCTGCTAAAACCTGGCCGCTGTACAGCATCGGGTTTTCGTAAAATTTGGGCGGAAAGGGGGGGGGAAGGATGGGTCTTTTGGGGTGCTGGGGTACTGGGGCACGGTGGGGGCTGAAACGGAGGCGGGAACCCGATCATGACTCTGAGAGACATGGGCACCTGAGGAAAGTTTGGTGGTGGCGGGGGAAAGGGGGAGACAGAGGGTGACCGGGGTTTGGGAGGCCCAGCGTGGGTCGGGGCCTTTTTTTTGGCCAATTTTTTTGCCTCCTTTTCCCAACTCTGCTTTCGCTGAAAGTGACAAAGACATGTTGGGGGTGGTTAACCACCAAGGTTTTTTCCTCTACTTATGTTTTTTACGGAAAAGGGCCCGGCATATGAAAAGCGGGGTAATCAGAGGCTTGCCCCAAAGAAGGCCCAGGCTTAGAGGTCCGGCCTTTTTTTGAGGGCGAAACCCGGGGAAAGCGGGGTTTGCGCTAAACCGTGCTGGCGGAATCAAACACGGAAAACTGTTTACCGCCCCTCCCCTTTTTTTGAGGGGGAAACCCGTACTGAATTTACCCCCATCCCCTTCCTCCTCGTCCATGATGAAGCGCCGAACAAATTCTGCGAAAAGCCACTTGGTTTCCGAAATTTGTCGTCATCAAAAACATCAACCCTTTGACTTCGTCGTTCTGAAAATTCTGCATCCAGGAGCTGCGGGCAACAAGCAAGAGGGGCTGCCAAAGGGGTTTTAAAACCCCCTGGGGGTTTTTTGGGGCCATTTTACCGTTCCTTTTTCCTCCTCTGATGGCATCATACGGGCGTCCCCAGCAGAGAAAAATCATCCTCTTTTGGGCCCCTTGATCTTTTAACATGCCTTCCGAACCCCCAAACCCCAAATTTTGGGCATCAAGAGGTCTTTAGAAAAAAAATTAAACCACATTGGTGGGTACCGAGTTTTTACATTTGGGGCTGCTTCATGTTGGAAAAGGATGCCGAAGGAAGACATTTGTGGCTTTTTGACTGGGAGGGCAGGAGTAAGAAATGCCCCGGGTGCAGGGTTTCCCTTAACCACTGAAAGGACAATTGGCGACCGTTCGTTTCTAGATTCACAAAGGGGCCCGGGCCCCGCGATGACAGGCCTGACGGGCCCCAAATGACATCCGCGGCATGCGGTTGTCGCCAGCACTGGAAGGGGGCACCCCCCTTTTCTCTTACCCCTAACCCTCCATTCCTACCCCCCTCTTTTCCCTTAAACCCCCTGAATTTTCCTCCCTGTTAGAAAATAAAAAATTTGAGAAGGTAGGAAGAGTTTTTTTGGGAAAATCTCTTATTAAAAAACGGGAAATCAACAGTATTCCAAATTTCCCCAAATCAAAACCAAAAATTCTGGATTCAAAATTTTAAAAGCAAAGTAGATCCATCAACAAAGCTTGACTGACCAAAATGAAAAAAACACCTGTCTGAAAAGTATTACGGGTATTAAAATAAATTTTTTTCAACCCTTTAAATTTAAACCCGTGGTGACTTAAAAAAATTGCTGGGATTCCAAAATTTTAAAAGGGAAAAATAAAATCTATCAACAAACTGGGGCCCCCCAAAGTTTAAAAAAAAAACGTATTTTTTGTAAAGTATTCGGAAAAAAAAAGGTATTTTTTTGGCACCTAAACAATTCCTTTGGTGAACCCACACAATTGCTGGATTAAAATTTTTTCAAGGGGGCTCTATCCCAAAAAATCTGGGCTGGGGGGAAAAATGCAAAAAAACGTATCTGTAAAATTTTTGGGAAAAAAAAAGGTATTTTTTGGCACCCATCAATTCACCTGTGGTGACTACAAAAAATTGGGGTAATTTACATTTAATGCAAGGTTCCTCAATGAAAAAATCTGTATGCGCCAAAATGAAAAAACACGTATCTGTAATTTTTCGGGGTAATAAAATGTATTTTTTTGGCACTTCCCCTTTACCTGTGTAATAACAAACAAAATTTTCCCGGATTCAAATTTAACTCAAGGGGGGCTTTTACAAAAAATCGGGCTGGGCCCAAAAGTGCAAAAAACACAAACTGAAATTATTCGGATAATAAAAGGTTTTTTTGCACCTATCAATTCCCCTTGGGTGATTTACAAAAATTGCTGAAATTCAAAATTTAAGGGGCAAGGTCCCTAAATGAAAAAAAGCTGTAGTGCGCAAAAGTGAAAAAACACTATCTGTAAGGGTATTTCGGAAAATTTAAAAGGAAATTTTTGGCCCCTTTTTTCAATTCACCGGGGGGTGACTACAAAATTGTTTGAAAACACTTTTAAGGGGAAAAGGTTTCCTAAAATGAACAAAGCTGTTGCCCCAAAAGGGTGAAAAAACACTATCTGAAAAAAAATTTTATTCAAGGAAAATAAAAAGGTTTTTTTTGGCCCTATCAACCTTTTCTACTACAAAAATTGCGGGGATTCAAATTTTTAACTGCAAGGTGGCTATATAAAACAAAGGTGGAATGAGAAAATTGAAAATAAACACCTTCTGAAATTTTATCTGATAAAAAAAGGGGGAAAAAATTTTTTTTTTTGGGCACCAAACCCCCAAAAAGAGACCTGCGTTACTAGAAAAGTTTGGTATCCTAATAAAATTTAACAGGCTGCCCAATACCCAAAGGAAATACTTCAATAAAAAACCCTGTTAAAAATAAAGCAAATTGCAGTGCAATGCCCTACACAAAGCCCTTGGGGTGAATTTTAAAATCCAGTTTTCTTTATAGAGTTTGTCTGTGTTCCCCCCAGGGTTCCCCCCCCCCCCCCCTCCCGCTCCCTCCCCGGGGACTTTACGCGGTAAAATGCCCCTTTAAAAATTCTCAACCCTTTAAAATAAAATTAAAAATCTTCCAATCCTGATCTAACTAAGTTGAAAGGGATCACACTAACAGTAGAGTTTTCTCTGTGAAAAAATAGAAAATTTGGGCCTGAGCTGTTTGCAACAGTTTTCAAGCGAAAACATTGCCTACTCTAGGGAAAACGCAGCCCCAGACACTGATCAAAACGGGAAGGGCGTTTTCTATGTAAAACGAGGTCATGGATTTTTCCACCAATCGCAACCATACACATCCCAGTCATGACGTCGCACAAAACATCCACCCTCCCTTTTCCCTGTAAGCTATTTGCTGGCCCCCAAAAAATGACAGGAAGCCCAAAATGGCGCGAAAATTAAAATGTGCACAGTTTTTAAAAACCAAAATTTTATCGCTTTGATCTGAAAATTTCGATCGCCCAAAAAAACTGTGCCAAATTTCAACTTTGTCGAAAATTTAATTTCGCCCCAACACTAATAACAAGTGACAGGTTCTTTTTAAATATTTGGGACTGTAGCTAACAGGTAATCGCTAATTAAACCAGATACTATAACATGTTTCCTACTGCTTTTGCTTTATGATTGTCTATTTTCTGCACGTGATTATGGGGGGGGGCCACCCTTGTCTTCTTTTTTTTTCCCTGTTAACACATTTGGAAAATGCTTTACAGAAAGCCACATACGTAAAACCCCGGAGCCGGGGAAAATAAAAAATTTTTTTTTTCTAGGAGGGTGTTGTGGGCATGCTCTGTGCAGGGAGCGGAGCTGAGAACATTGGATTGCGGACCAGTCTTTCTTATATAGGTACAACCATCATTGTAACCCCACCCCTGGGGATGATAATAAAGAGGGTTGGGTGAAAAGTGTTCAATACCAGCCCAAAAGCATGAGCGCGTGAGAAAGATAAAAAAAACAAACCCTGCCTATGTGACTGAGAGAAGGAAGGATAAAAAAAAATAAAAAAAAACACTTCCTCCTTTACCATTTCAAAAACCAACACAATCCAATATCAGCAGCACACAACTAGCACTAAAAAACTATCAAAAAGAACATAGGAATTTTTGGAAAAACATTTCTGCTACTTAGGATACATGAAACATTTGTGAGGTTCTTAGTTCACATTTCTGATCAAAATTGTGAACTAATAACCTCAAAAATGTTTCATGTTCCCTAAGTAGCAGAAATGCTTCTCCAAAAATTCCTATGTTCTGTTAGTGCTAGTAGAGTGCTGCTGATATTGGATTGTGTTTGTATGTTACAGCCACACGAGTGTGCACCTATGCTCATTTTTTTCAAATTATTTTTTGGATGTACAGACCAAATATTGTTTTCTACTGTAGATCACTCCATTACCAGTAAGGCAGTATATGTGCCTTTTAATTGTCAAAGTTGGTGTTTTTTTTCTAAATGAGTGAGCAAATGGGTAGCCACATATGTTATCACCCTCTATAGTGTGTATGAATTCTGCACATCCTAAACTTATTTATAGAAAGTTTGTCTCTGCTTGGGTCAGATTTTTAGCCAGAAAGATGATTTTTTTTTTTTTTTTTAAACATTATGCTTTGATACAACATTGCATTAAGGGGGTACTCCAGCCTTATATAGTGGATAAGCCATCAATATCAGATTGTTGGGGGTCTGACTTCGGACATCCCCATTGATCAGCTGATTAAACCGTGCACTTGTGTGGGTGCTGCAGTCTCTTCATTGTTCACGTATTTGTACGGTCACACCTTCGTACACAACGGCTTCAAAACTCATGAAAGTTGGTATTCAACAGATTTTTACGAGAAAAAAATCTCTGGGTGTTTAATGACTGCTTTGCATGCGACATGAATGTAAGAACCTGACGTCATGATCTCAGAAGTGTATGCCCACTACAGTGGTGTCAGTCTTGGTGTACTTACAGAGTCTTGTCTTGTTTCTTCAGCTGTACTGCAACAGCATATCACAAAAAGGACAATAAATGAAATGCTTTTTATTAGAAGGCGTAATATATGAGAATGAGCAGCATGTTGGTGTGTGAGGATTTAATCACCTTTCCACCTCACAGGGTATTTTGTATATACACAAAGGCTTGTGGGAAAGAGCTGAACTTGCCAGCGCCATTTATTGAATGCATTACTCCTCAATTCACATGTGACTCACAAGAGTCTTGCAATGTAAAAAGGATTGAAGCCAAGTCAGTGAAGTTCGTCTACAGACATGTATCCAATATAGGGTGCTGGCGAGCTCTTCAGCTCTTCGCCATAAGCCATTGTTTATATGCAAAATACCCCATGAGGTGGAAAGGCGATTAAATCCTCACACACCAACATGCTGCTCATTCTCTCCATTAGGATACATTACCCCTTCTGAGCCACACTCGTCTCTCACCTAGCCAGCCAGCAGCTAAGTTCTACTCTGTGCTGATGAGGGGCAAACACCCCGAAACAGCTGTCTGTAGATGAACTTCACTGGTTTGGTTTCAATCCTTTTTACATTGCAAGACTCTTGTGAGTTACATATCAATTGTGGATAAATACATCCAATAGATGGCACTGGTGAGCTCTCAAGTGCTTTCCCATAAGCCTTTATTTATAAGCTTTTTATTAGGGAGTCACATAGTAAATAACGACAAAAAAAGTGGTAATAGACCGAACACAACAAAAAGTGGTGACAGAGGTATGATGAAACGAGTGTAAAGCTGGGCTTAACTTTGACTTATACATTTACTTTTGGTATCTGATTATACTTATTTGTGGCCGCTTGTGAATTTTTTTTACTCTTTCCTGTCCCTTTTTTTGCACTTGTGCATTTTTTATTTATTTTTCTTGGAGTACTAAAATTTATTCTACATGATTTTATTCCCATATTGCTGACATATATTTATTGTATCCACCATGTAACATATTGCAGGCTTTTTAAGTAATTTTTACCTCTTTGTTCATCATACAATTATTGATTGTGGCATATATTTGTATTAATTGCACAATACCAGCATTTGCCCCAGTTGCATATTGTATATAGGCTACGTGCTGTTGGGGATTAATTCATGCTGTATATTCCTAAGTCCCCCAATAAAGTACATACAGCAGCACAGAATCATGTTGGGACATAAATTAAATATTGAAAGTAAGGGTAGCATAGGGGCCAACATGTATGTATGTAAGTTAAGCAGATCACAAGGCATTATGGGAAAGGAGCTGAGAAGTTCAAGCGCCTCTATTGGTTGTAACAAATCCTCAATTTTCTTTTGACCCACTGAGTCTTCAGAAAGCAAAAGGGATATTAGCCAAGCCAGTATCTCTCATCTGCATACAACAGCCGTTTCAGGGTTTTGCCCCTCATCAGTGCAGAGCAGAGCAATACTGGCTGGCTGAGTGGGAGGCAATGAGTGGCTCAGAAAAGGGAATATCTCTCCTTACAATGCAGGAAATCCTGAATCAAAGTCACAACTCTGATTCAAAATGATTGTCCAGTTTTCAGAACAATATTGGGCAATGGACAAAAATTATATAAAACAATAATAAAAAAAGCAATACGTACCTATGGCATCCTCTGCCATTCCAGTGCTGCAGTTCCGGCAACGTACTTGTCATTTCTAACCCTTTTCTCTTGAACCTTTCTGTTTTTTCTGGGTGTCGATCCTCTCTCTTTGCATTGGTCATACCATTATGTGTGGATGAATATATTGTATGATTAACATTACTTTTCAAGGCTCCGCTGTACACATTCATCTATGAACAATTCATTCATATGAGAGCACTGTGCTCCACTAATGACTTTGGTACAAACTGGCTCATGTAGACATTGTTCCAGTGACTTTATGAATAAACCTGCACTTGTCTTAACAAATACATAATATATTTACCCCTACTGCTTTGTCATAGAAAACACGGAATGAATACAAGACGTGGAAACCTTGGCCTTCAATCTTGACTCCTCATCTCCTGCGATTAAGTATTAATTGCATAAGTCTATACATAAAGCAGTTATACATAAACTTAATGTAGAAAAAACTGAATTCGTCTTTCCACCATCCCACTCCATCCCTCCACCTTCCCACTCCATCCCTCCACCTGATCTCTCTTTCACTGTCAATGGCTCTACACTCTCACCGGTCCCACAAGTCCGCTGCCTTGGGATAACCCTTGACTCCGCTTTGTCCTTCAAACCCCACATCTAAGTCCTCACCTCTGCTGCCGCCTCCACCTGAAAAATATTTCACGCAACCGCCCATTCCTCAACTTTGACACTACAAAAATGCTGGTCCATGCCCTTGTCATCTCCCGCCTAGACTACTTCAACATCCTTCTCAGTGACCTCCCATCTAGCACGCTTGATCCCCTTCAAACCATCCTCATCTCTGCGGCCCGTCTCATTCCCCTCTCCTCACTACTCCTCTGCCTCTCCCCTCTGCCAATCCCTTCACGGGCTACCCATTACCCAGCAAATTCACGTCAAGTTGCTAACCATGACCTACAAGGCTCTCCATCACCTTTCCCCTCTAGACATCTCGGCCTTAATCTCTAGATACCTCCTCTCATGCAATCTCCGCTCCTCACAGGACCTTCTTCTCTGCTCTCCTCATATCAGTTCCTCACATAACCATTTCTAAGACTTCTCCCATGCTTCCCCCACACTCTGGAACTCACTGCCCTAACACCTCAGACTCTCCTCCACTGTCACCAGCCTCAAAAGCAACCTGACAATCCATCTGTTCAGGAGCCTATAACCTACAATAACCCTGCTGTCACTGTGCTACCCCTCAAACATGTCTGCCCCTCACCTTCTCTCTCTTTCCCCCTTCCTTGTAGATTGTAAGCCCTCAAGGGCAGGGTTCTCCTTCCCTCTGTGCCAGTTGATTGTCACATATTGTCACCATTGTACTTGTTTGACTTATGTTATGTTTGTAACCCTCTTCAATGTACAGCGCCCTGGAATCAATGGCGCTCTAAAATAAATAATAATAATAATAATAATACTAATAATAATATATAGGAAACATGGAGGCGTCATGCATACCCTTCTATATTCTCCTCAATAATAACACCAGCCAGATATAACATATTACAGTAGGGGCTCATGGTTGTATGTGCAGGATCTGGCCTGTTAATGGTAATTAGACAGGGGAAATGAGAGCTGTATAGCATGTGGGGGTACTTACATCCATGGGGTACAGGCCATTGCGTGATATTCCTTCTAGCAGTCAGCTGAAATTGTGTGATGGATGACTCCATCACTTTATGTTTGGGGAAGTCAAAATGAAGGATGATATGCAAATGTGGCGGCTGGCATTTCATCTGAGATGTGAATGTGATTCATTACTTATACTTCATTGCTGAACTTCAGATTAACTTGTGTAGGAGAGGAATCATTTTGCTTTTTCTAGAAGCAGGGCTTCTTTTGTCCATGGGCTGCATCAAGAAATGGTGCTAAGGGACTGTACGCAAAGTTCCTGATATGTACATTAAACATTGGCTGTGACCCATGCCTAGAAGCATCACATGTTTTACAGACACATCAAAAAAAGCAGATGTATATAACATGGTATTTCATACACGGGCGATTTTGCAAGTTGTCCCACCTACAAAGAATAGAAAGAGCTGTAATCTGTATCGTAGGTACATTTCAACTGTAAAAGACAAAATCTCAAAACAAATCCAGAAAATCACATTGTATGATTTTAAATAATTAATTTGCATTTATTGCATGAAATAAGTATTAGATACCATAGAAAAACAGAACTTAGTATTTGGTACAGAAACCTTTGTTTGCAATTACAGAGGTCAGACTTTTCCTGTAGTTGTTGTCCACATTTGCACACACTTCACAGAGATTTTGGCCTGCTCCTCCATACAGATCTTCTCCAGATCTTTCAGGTTTCGGGGCTGTTGCTGGGCTTCTTTGAGTTTCAGATGCCTCCAAAGATTTTTCATTGGGTTCAGGTCTGGAGACTGGTTAGACCACTCTAGGACTTTCAAATGCTTCTTATGGAGCCACTCCTTAGTTGTCCTGGCTGTGTATTTCGGGTCATTGTCCTGCTGGAAGACCCAGCCTTGACCCATCTTCAATGATCTTACTGAGGGAGGGAGGTTGTTGGCCAAAATCTCAAGATACATGGCCCCATCCTTCCTCCCTTCATTACGGTGCCGTCATCCTGTCCTCCTTGCAGAAAAGCACCCCCAAACTATGATGTTTCCACTCCCATGTTTCATAGTGGGAACGGTGTTCTTGGAGTTGTACTCATCCTTCTTCTTCCTCCAAACATATATCAAAAAGTTCTATTTTGGTCTCATCTGACCACGTGGGGGAATGGCTGCCCCCGTTTTGTTTTTTTGCACTCCACCCACCTGCATAGGTTTTTAAATCAATGCAGAGTAGCTTGTAGCTGGAATCTACTCTCCCTGAAATATGGAGGTCTGAACAGGCACCAAGAGGTAAGATAGAGCATAGGTTCCCATCTGTATTGAGGTCGCCTTGCCAATGGCAGGTGGGCTTATGAAGTTTTGATAAAAAATGTAAACTAAGAACCTTAAAATTTTTCATTTATTCAAAGTAGCAGACATGCTTTTCCAAAAATTCCTATGTTCTTTTTGATTGTTTGTTAGTGCTAGTATTGTGCTGCTGATATTGGATTGTGTTCATCTGGCCACATGACCTTCTCCCATGCCTCCTATGGATCATCCAGATGGTCATTGGTGAAATTCAAATGGGCCTGGACATGTGCTGGCATGAGGAGGGGGACCTTGTGTTCCCTGCAGGATTGTAATTCATGACCGTGTAGTGTGTTACTAATGGTAATCTTTGAGACTATGGTCCCAGCTCTATTCAGGTCATTGACCATGTTCTACCGTGTAGTTCTGGGCTGATTCCTGACCTTTATCAGAATCATCCTTACCCCACAAGATTTTGCTTGGAGCCCGAGCGAGAGGAAGATTGACAGGCATCCTGTGTTTCTTCCATTTTCTAATAATTGTGCCAGCAGTTGTTGCCTTCTCACCAAGCTCCTTACCTATTGTCCTGTAGCCTGAAAGCGGACTTTTTTTTTCCAATGCAGGACCGCGGTTTTTGTCACGTTTTGTGCAAAACTGCGGTTGCTTCTCATTTTTTTTTTTACATTGCCCATACAATTGTATGGGAAGACGGCAAGAAAACTAAAAGCGTCGATGTATTATACAACATGTTGTATAACACGCCAGTGCCAGGAAGACGATCGTAGAAGAGACAAGCTGTGGAAACTACAGCTCTTCTTTTCTACTCTAGAGCAGGGGTCTGCAACGTCGGCTCTCCAGCTGTTGGGAAACTACATCTCCCACTGATATAGGTTATATAAATGCAAGATGGGATTTGTAGTTTCCCAACAGCTGGAGGGCCGATGTTGCAGACCCCTGCCTTAGATTCAGTCCTAAGAGAGACAATATTGGTGAATCTGCCACAATGTATTTTCTGGATCCTCATGTAGTCTGTGCTCTTGGACACTCATTATTGCATGGTCTGACTGTTTATAATATAGATAAAAAAGGTTAATAATATCAGATGAAATGCACATTACTGTTGGGGGCCTTCTCTTACATATTTGAAGACATTATCAGCAATTCCCTCATGTGTTAGAACCTCTCGCTGCTCCTGAAGGAACAGTACAGTCCTCCCTCACCATGCAATATTAATTGATCCTGGGACGACCGTTGTATATTGAAACCTTAACTCTATGGAAAACTGATGATTGGTTTCGAAGCCCCAAAATATCAAAAAACATAATGCAAAATGAGGATTAAGGAAATTTAGTAGAGAGGTGCTACTAGACCACCAATCACTGCATTCATATCACTAATACATGTAAGAGCAGTACAGGACATGTAGTAGCGCACTGTACTGTAGATAGGCGCTACTAGATCGCCAATCACTGCATGCACCTCACTAATGCATGTAAGAGCAGTACAGGACATGTAGTACCGCACTGTACTGTAGATAGGCGCTATAGACAACTGGTCACTGTATGCACCTCACTAATACATGTAAGAGCAGTACAGGACATGTAGTACTGCACTGCACTGTTGAGAGGCATTACTAGACCGCAAATCACTGCTTGCACCTCACTAATACATATAAGAGCAGTGAGCAGTACAGGACATGTAGTACCGCACTGTACTGTAGAGGTGCTACTAGACCACCAATCACTGCATGCACCTCACTAATACATGTAAGAGCAGTACAGGACATGTAGTACCGCACTGTACTGTAGAGGTGCTACTAGACCACCAATCACTGCATGCACCTCACTAATACATATAAGAGCTGTACAGGATATGTTGTACATCACTGTATTGTAGGGAGGTGCTATTAGATCACCAATCACTGCATGCACCTCACTAATACAGAGGTTTTACAAGTAAAATATTCATGACAATTGGTTGGCTCTTCCATCAATCACATGAGCCGCAGATCAGCAGTGTCTGGGACAGTGTATGCTGAGTGTGGTCTCAATATACAATGTTCCAGCAAAGACCATTGTATGTTGGCCTATTGTAGCCTTAGGCCATTGTTACTTAAAGGGGTTGTCTCGCTACAATGATTGGGTTTTTAATAAAAGATCTTTAAAAAACAAGCAGCTTTGCAATATAAGTTACATTACAAATGTCCTACTGATTTTGAGCTAGCCTGTTCATAAGGAGTGCTTCAGCTTCCTCAAATTTCTATAGCACCGACCTGTGATCTTATGCTTACTGGCTGTCAGGTCTGAATGACTCATCACCTTTGAAGACAGGTCGGACAGAGAGCCCCTCCTGCACAAATGCTTCTGTAGTGTAGGAGGAGGAGGAGGACTCTGGCTTCTATTACCATGCTGCCTGGATTAACCCTGTGTGTGCCTGCTTCCTCCTGCTCTCTACACAGATTGAGCAGAGATGAGGCTGATCAATAGATGACAGCAGTGACCCTGTTTTTTACTATAACCCATGATGTCTGTGGAGCTGTAACTATAATAATACTATACAGATTGTGAACTTTTTCATGCTGTACTAGGACACATCCTGAGTAACACTTTGCAGCTTCCCTGCCTCGTTCTGAAAAGGGGTTTTGTTTGTTTTTTGCTGGAGATTGAAGATATTTAAGCTAAGCAGAGTGTATCTGAACACTTTTAGCAATCATCGACCTCCCTAGGCCGGCACACACAGGTTAACCCCTAGCAGAAATCCCGGATAGCTGCCTGTGTGCTGAGGAGAGGGGGGAAGAGGGAGGGGGAAGAGGCAGAGAAGCTAGCACGCCCCTCAATTCAACTCCCATTCACAGACAGAGGCTGAAAGCTATTAATGAGACAACTCCTTTAAGGGACCACTGTACAGGATGGGCAAACTGTACCTAAATTACTTGTATAGAGAGGTGAAACTTTGCTTATATTGTCCCAATAATGAAGTTGACATTTGCGTAAAAACTCACTTATGAAAATAATAAAGCATCAGTTGGAAAAGACCTGTGAAAATCCCCAAATGTAAGTGTACCATAAATAAGGCAGTAAAGGCTATTATAAAACGCTTGGTTTGTTATTCTACATGGGCATCCACGTGCTTTTGGTGGCGTTCCGGAAGCTAGTGTAGCCCTTGTCGGGAGGAGGGAGCAGCCGCGAACAGGTGAGTGCACTTTTACATCTCTTATTTTGGTATATATAGGGATAACAGTTGTTGGATTGTATGCCATGACTAAGGGTGGTTTTCCACCTGAAACGCGTCAGCATTTTTTTTTAGGGTTTTTTGCTGTGCCATTTTGGGTTAATTTCCTTTTAATGGATTTTCAATAAAGGACTTTTTATTACGTTCCGTGGTACCGCTGTATCATCTACCTTATAACATATTTGATTGTTTACAGACTGCTCTGACCGGGATACGTGCGGAGGCCATTTCATCATTGCGTGAGCTGGTTCATTTGTTTGTTTTACTTCATATTATAAAACGCACAGCCACTTTAACCGGAATGGGCACAGGCTCTGGCCCAGAGCGGCGCTGCTTGGTGTGGGGGGAATAAATAAGCAGACCACCCTTCCTGAGATTAGAACACCCCTATTATAAATATGCAGAAGATTGAATCTTTTCTTTTTGTGTTTGAAGAGAAAGCAAAGAAAAATGCAGGCATGTGCATAAAAGGTACTCATAAGTGTTATAGGGGTCTGGAGTTCATTTTATATAGGTCAGCAATATTTTCCTCATCATTCTGGCTGAGGATTCAGATTATACCATGATTCAGTGTACGTTTGCGTTAAATAAATTCTCCTGCTATTCAGGAGAGCTCGTCCAGACAGAGACGATCACTCAAAAGCTTGCTCTGCTACATGAAATGTTATTACACATTGAATCGTATCACGGGTTACTGAAATCCTCATTTGTGGGCAGCACTACTCACATTAATCTCAGTGCTTGCTGGTTACCTTATACTGCCCTCTGCTGCGCTGCTTATGAACAACTTACAGGTGTAGTAAACCATATGGCCAAAATCTGCACATCTTGCTCCTAAATGATGAGCGTTGGTGTGGAATATACAGTACCTTCAATGAGAATCCTTGCTAATGTTAGTGCACCTTCTTTGCAAGATCATAGCGACCTCAGACATAGATAAAGGACCCTAAGGGGATATTCACACGGCGTTTTTGGATCTGAAAATCTCATCCAACATGCAGCTGCGTGTTTGGATGCATTTTGGCTGCAGCAGGATCGCCCTATAATAAATTATAGGGCTCCTGCTGTTTCTTTTGGATCAAGAATTGATATGTCCATTCTTAGAATGGATCCAAAAGACTCGGGTACCCACATGGGCGATCATTCGTCTGAACGCCAATGTGTTTTACATTGCGAGCATTGTAAAATCACATTTCTGTTTGTTAGATGCGTGTTTGGGTCCAATAGACGGATCCAAACACGCATCTAAAAGCGTATGTTCATACAGACAGAACACGCCATCTGAACATACCCTAAGGCTAGGTTCACACGGCTTAAATGCAGGGCGTAATTACGGCCCGCAATTACGGCGTGTGGCCGGGGGCGGGAGCGGGGGGCCGGCACTTCGCCGGCCCATAGACTTGCATTAAAAGCGGCGCGTATACGCCGTTGGTAATTCACATGTCAATTATCTCCCCGCCCGGCGGATTCGCCGAGCAGGGAGAGGAGACGTAATCCATAGTTTTCTATGAGAACTGTGGATTACCGTAATGACCTGGACGTATTACAGCCGTAATTTGCGCACTCCGGCGCGTAATTACGGACTGAAATACATCCAATTTTAAGCCGTGTGAACATAGCCTAACACCCTTAATGCAGTTGGTTTTCTAACTCAATTATCACCTCATGTAGAACCATTACTGCTCCTCCAAACCTTCCTTGTTTGAGAATATGTTCTTCTCTACCCAGATCCACCTAAACAGTTAATGGTGTTCCTTTTATGACCATGCATAAATCTAAGTCCAGATTCACATCTGCATCAAAGGTTCCCTTTGGAGCATCTGTCAAAAAGATGGAACCGGATCTGTTACATGACAGACACCAACGGCGCCCAACAGAGTCCATTTACTAAAATCCAGACATGGTTCAGTCATGACTTCAGTCAGCCTGTGCATCCACATTTCAAGACTAAGGGTGCTCTCATACGCAGCTGTGTTTTTGCTGCATTTTTTTATGCGTTTTTTGTGCAGAAATTTATAGCATTAATTGCTGTGCCTTTCTGCACAAAAAACACAGCTGAAAAACGCAATGCGTTTTTCGTGCAAAGAAGCGCAGCAACTAATGCTGTACATTTCTGAACAAAAAATGCATCAAAAATGCACAAAAAAACCCCGCAATGTGTGAAAGCACCCTAAAGGTATGTTCACATAGCGTGTTGGATCCGTTTATAGATGTG
This sequence comes from Phyllomedusa bahiana, assembly GCA_025379985.1. Taxonomy (NCBI): domain Eukaryota; kingdom Metazoa; phylum Chordata; class Amphibia; order Anura; family Hylidae; genus Phyllomedusa; species Phyllomedusa bahiana. The sequence goes on along the minus strand of JAODAL010007524.1, from coordinate 108,733 downwards.
TGTTTGGATCCGTGTTTCGGATGCTAAACGGACCCGAACATTCATCTAACAATGTGCAGTGTGTTTTACATTGCTTTCAATCTAAAACACGCATCAGCGTTCAGATGAGTGATCAATGCGTCTTTCTGATGTGTCTTTCGTATCCGTTCAAAGAATTATCATGTGACTTTTTGATCCGAAAGACGCAGCAGACGCCCTATTTAAAACTATAGGGTGCGATCCTGCTGCAGCCAAAACGAATCCAAATAGGCACCTGCATGGATGCGTTTTATGTAGGGATTTTGAATTCTCCCTGGCATGCTCTCAATCAACTTCTGGACCAAATCCTGACTGATAGCCGTCCCATTCTTGCACAATCAATGCTTGCATTTTTCACAATTTGTTGGTTTTTGTTTTGTCCCACCCGTCTCTTGATGATTGACTACAAGTTCTCAATGGGATTAAGATCTGGGGAGTTTCCAGGCCATGGACCCAAAATCTCTATGTTTTGTTCCCTGAGCCATTTAGTTATCACCTTTGCTTTATGGCAAGGTGCTCCATCATGCTGGAAAAGGGCATGTTGATCACCAAACTGCTCTTGGACGGTTGGGAGAAGTTGCTCTTGGAGGACATTCTGGTACCATTCTTTATTCATGGATGTGTTTTTAGTCAAGACTGTTAGAGAGCCGATTCCCTTGGCTGAGAAGCAACCCCACACATGAATGGTTTCTGGAATGCTTTACAGTTGGCATGAGACCAGACTGGTGGCATCGCTCACCTTGTCTTCTCCAAACAAGCTGTTTTCCAGATGTTCCAAACATTCGGAAAGGGGATTCATCAGAGAAAATGACTTTACCCCAGTCCTCAGCAGTCCACTCCCTGTACCTGTGGCAGAATATCAGTCTGTCCCTGATGTTTTTCTGGAGAGAAGTGGCTTCTTTGCTGCCCTCCTTGACACCTAGGCCTTGCTCCATGAGTCTCCGCCTCACAGTGCGTGCAGATGCACTCACACCTGCCTGCTGCCATTCCTGAGCAAGCTCTGCACTGCTGGTAGCCCGATTCCGAAGCTGAAACACTTTTAAGAGACCGTCCTGGCGCTTGCTGGTCTTTGTTGGGCGCCCTGGAGCCTTTTTGGCAACAATGGAACCTCTCTCCTTGAATTCCTTGATGATGCGATAATTGTTGACTGAGGTGCAATCTTTCTAGCTGCGATACTCTTCCCTGTTAGGCCAGTTTTGTGCAGTGCAATGATGACTGCACGTGTTTCTTTAGAGATAACCATGGTTAACAGAAGAGAAACAATGATGCCCAAGCACCAGCCTCCTTTTAAAGTGTCCAATGGTGTGGTTCTTACTTAATCATGACAGATTGATCTCCAGCCCTGTCCTCATCAACACCCACACCTGTGTTAATCACTGAAATGATGTTAGCTGGTCCTTTTAAGGCAGGCCTGCAATGAAGTGGAAATGTGTTTTGGAGGAAAAGGTTCATTTTCTAGGCAACTATTGACTGCAATTAATTGCTGTTAAGCTGATCACTCTTTATAACATTCTGGAGTATATGCAAATTGCCATTATAAAACCTGATGCAGTAGACTTTGTAAAAATTAACATTTGTATCATTCTCAAAACTTTTGGCCATGACTGTACATTGCAAAGGTGTGCAGTGTGCCCGCTGCTCGGCGTCTCCCTGCTATCCTAATATGGACATACATACATGTGGCTAAGGTCATGAACTGTTTGCTAAGTATACTAGAGCTACTTTTCTATTCTTTTTAAATGTTGAAGTGTGTCTAAAAGTAATGGACATTACACAGTCAATAAATGAAACAATTAATATTTAGTGTCTGTCACTATTTGCTTGACCCAGTACATTGGGGCTCTGGGAATCTGTCGGTGGTCCGGCGGAATATACAGGTTCTATACTCTGCTGGACAGATTTAGGTTTGGAAACGCTCAGTAAAAAAATTTTCTGTTGGGGACTACACAGCGCTGGGTACGGTTGGATTTTCAGCGGATTCAGAATACTGCATCCATTGAAAAACCTGCCAAAATCCAATGCTGTGTAGACATAGCCTAACATTGGTCATGGGTGAGCTGACAACATAGGTCCTCATTTATAAAACTCGTTGCCTGGATCAAATAATATATTTGAGAAAAAATGTGCAATCTTTTCTTCCTGGATATAGTCTACTTTTGGTTATGCTCGTGCTCGCTAACATCTCTTTGGCATACAAATTAGTCTTTGAAATTTGAGGTCATGGGTGCACGTTTTCTTGTGATATTTTTACTGTATTTTACTGTGAATTAAAATCAAATTTAAAAAAAAAAGCAAAATAACTGTAAGCATCAGATTGTCTTTGTTGTCCACAGCAATCAATCGGAGCTCAACTTTCATTTCTTTTACTGCTCTGGAAAAATGAAAGCCGAAGTGGGACCGGTTGTTTTGGGCAACAAGGAAAGTCTTGTGCATAGACAATTTTCATAAATGAGGCCCATAATCTTTTGTTTTGTCCAGTAACTTAAATAGTGCAGGTCTTTTTGACGTAGCATGCTGCCCTTTGCAATGGGGGCCCGAACTGAATCTCTGACACAGATGTGAACGTCGCCTAAGATCACACTCCTCTGTTGTAGACTGTAAAGGATATACTGTACCTGACAGCACAGTTCATGGTGATCATAGACTGGAGTTCTGCCATCCAGCCAAGAAACCCCAAGGCTATGTTCACACGGCTTAAAACTGGACATATTTCAGTCCGTAATTACGCGCCGAAGTGCGCTAATTACGAGTGGAAAACGGCCCATTCATTACGGTAATCCACAGCTCTCATAGAGAACTATGGATTACGTCTCCTCTCCCTGCTCAGCGAATATGCCGAGGGGGGAGATAAGCGACATGTGAATTACCAGTGGCGTATACGCGCCGCTGGTAATGCAAGTCAATGGGCCGGCGAAGTGCCGGCCCCCCGCTCACTCCCCACCCCCACGCCCTAATTGCGGGGCGTAATTACGTCCCGCAGTTAAGCCGTGTGAACATAGCCTAAGGGTATGTTCAGATGGCGTATTTGTGTGCCCTATTTCGGCGTGTAATTGTGGCACAATGCGCCTTAAGCACTCCCCGCAAGCAAGCTTGACAAAGGGGGCGTGCCCTACCCCCGAAATGTAGCGTCTTTGGACATTACAGACATGACCATGCTGTGAGTAGGTTGTCTCGCCCTGATGAGGACGCTTTTGGTCCGTGGAAAGCGGCTGTTTTATCTTGCCCTACCTGATGTAAGAGGAGGTGCTGATTGAGACAAGCGGTGATACGAACTCTATATCTGGATTTCATGTCATGTGAGAAATATTTGTAAAGTTGTGATTTGATGAATATTTTATTAAAGAGACAAAGCAACAAAGAAAACGTTATAAAAATAATCATATATATTATGTAATCATATAAAAATATTATTAAAGAGACAAAGCAACAAAGAAAACTTTATATGTGGCGGCTGGTATGAAATTGAAGGTTAACATTGTGTCCCCATACTCAACATGCCCTTGTAGCATAATGTAAATGCACAAGCAACGGTGCTGTTCTTCGTGGTCAGATATTGCACATCACACTTCTTTGGGACTGATGCTGCCACCTGCTGGCTGAATGGGTTATACCTTCTCCAGTGCTGACCGCCATAGAGGCTCATCAGCGTTCTGATGGTAAAAAAAAATACTTTTGCGGCAAATTTTCTACTCAAGGGGTATTTCGTCCAGGCTAAGTTCACACACAAGACAAAAACACTTTAGTACAAATGGTTTAGGCAGTGGTGCTGCTGGGTTTATGCTTTAACCCCTTAAGGACAGAGCATTTTTTTCTGGTTGTCACGTTCATTTTTTCCTCTTCACTTCCTGAGACCCATCATTTTATTTTATTTTGCCATCTACATAGACATGTGAGAGCTATTATCTTGTGGGACATGATGTACTTTCTGGTGTGATTCATATTACCATAGAAGATACTGGGAAAAGTCAAAGTAGGTCAAAATGTGGATGGAAAAAAAAGAAAAAAAAAAACTTACTTGCGCCATTTGTGTTTTTTTTATATCGTTCACTCTCTGGTATAAATGTGTTCTCTGTATTCTGTAGGTTGATACGATTCTGCCGATACCAAATACGTAGGATTTGCTTTATGTAAAAAAAACGTTTAGTTTGAGCCACAGCAATACTTTCTGCGACCAATAACTGTTCTGCACTTCCGCCCATGGATCTCAGTGAGGGGGCATTTCTTGCGGCCCGAAGTGTACTTTTTATTGGCACTATTTGGGATAGATGTGACGTTTGTGATCATTTTTATCCCACTTCTTAAGGAACCTTAAATGACCACAAAACTCCCCAATTTTGGCATTTGGAATTTTTTTCTTCTATGGTGTTCAGTGTACGGCGTAAATGTTATATTTTAATAGATTGGACTTTTTGGGACATGGCGATGCCAATTATGTGTAACCTTATTTATAAAATGGCAAAAATGAGGGCGATTTTAACTTTTTATATATTTTTTTTTTACACTTCTTTTTTTCTTTACTTTAATATTGAATCCCCCCCCCGCCACTATGGGGCACAATCTTTTGTTTTATAACCTATAGCATTGTATAAACAATGTAACAGGGTGAATAAAGTTGGCAGTTTTACTACTTCCTGTCTGGGGCAGGAAACAGTAAAACAAAAAACATGGCGGCGATAGAAGCCTTCCTAAGGCTTTCAGCCGGCATGTAAACCGAACAGAGCCCTGTCATCTTTCCGCGAAGGCCCCGATCAGAGTGAGGAATGGTGCCCTGGACCGCTTCCTATTCATTTAGATGCCACGGCCTCTAAGGCTATGTTCACACGGCTTAATTGCGGGACGTATTTCGCCCCGCAATTACACCGTGTGTATGGGGGCGGGGCGGGATGGCCGGCAGCTCACCGACCCATAGACATGCATTATCCATGGCGCGGATACGCCATGAATAAGTAGCATGTCACTTCTCTCTCCGCTCGCCGATTGTGCGAGAGGAGACATAATCCATAGTGCTCTATGAGAACTATGGATTACCGTAATGACTGGGACGTATTTCAGCCCGTAATTCGAGGCGTACTGCGCGAATTACGGGCTGGAATACGTCCCAGAATAAGCCGACTCCATCCTGTGCTGTTACCGGTAGGTAGCAGCTGCAATTAGCAGCCAGCGCCCGGCCCCTGTGATGGCTACAATGCCCCTTAGCGATACTAAGTTTACCTTAAAGAATGCTTTAGAAAAAAAGTTTTAACATTTTTTTTAAAAAAGTGTTCACTGATTCTTAGCAGCTAAGAGAAATCGAGATCAGGTGGTGATCAGCTTTTGAAGTCTAGCTGCTTGTACACAGGTTCTGAAGGAACTCAGCATGGAGGTTGTTCCAAACATCTTGAAGTAACTAACTACAGAGCTTCTGTGGATATTGCTTGCTCAGATCCTTCTGTCTCTTCCTGTAATCCCAGACTGGTCGATGTTCACATCAAGACATTATCACTTCCAGGATTCCACTTTATGCTAAAGATAGTTCTTCACGACATTGGCTGTATGGTTTGGGGGTGGGTGGAGGGTCGTAATACTGCGGCAGAATAAACTAACCCAGACAGGCACCTCCCTAATGGTAGGAGTCTCTCTAATCAGCATTTTTTCCACACCTAATACTTTTGCACAGTGCTGTATGTTGCAGATTTCCCATCTGGATTTTGTGGGTGGCAAATTTATACTGTATCACAGTACTAGCAAAGTGATTGAAATTGTAAAAAATCCACATCAACATACCGTGCACTTTTTTTTTTCCTTTTGGAAGCTAATTTATGCCAGTGGGAAGATTTGTTGCACATTACCTGTGAATTCTAACAAATCTGTCATCCCAATTCTCTCTCCAGAATAAACAGATACAAATTCACACTGTGGAAAAAGCTGCAGTACATTCCCCCTGCCCCCCTCCCCACTGTGAATGTACCCCAAGTCCAAGTTTTCCCCAATTCGTAGAGACCCTTTCACTGACTATAAAGGTCGCACCTAGGCTGCCTTCTTGATCATACACATCTGTTATACCAGATTTTCTCCCCAAATATTCCGTCCCATACAAGCGCAGCATATTTCAGGGACAGATCGACACTTCTATCAGACTTAATTCAAAATAGATGTATAAATGTGTGGATTAAAAAAAAAAAAAAAAAATTATATATATATAAATATATAATATATATATATATATATATACACATACACACACACACACACAGTCTTAAGACAAACATACATATAAATACACATACATTTATTATTGTAAAGCACCATTAGTTCCAGGGAGCTGTTCATTCAATGGGGTTTATGTACATAAGACCAAATAAAGTACAATGGCAACACTAAATGACTAACAACTGGTACAAAAGGAGAGCGGACCCTGCCCACATGGGCTTACACGCTGTAACGGAGGAGGACTGCGACAGACATGTTTGTGGGGTGGTGTAGTGGCAGCAGGGTTATTGTAGGCCGAAGAGATGGGTTCGGGCTGCTTTTGAAACCAGTAAAGGTGGAGGAGAGTCTGATGTGCTGGGACACAGAGTGCCAGTTCAGAAAGCAGAGAAGACATCTTGGATAGTGTGAGGAACTGACAAGACGAGAGCAGAGAAGGTCCTGTGAGCAGCAGAGATTTATAGGTATAGATTTTGTGTCAAGTCTGAGAGAATTGCAGATCACTCCCTGCAAGATGCTGCCCTAACATAGAGCAACATATTCAGGGAACAGATCCAGTATTACAGATGTCTAATCACAAAATCGGTCTTACTGCTACCAGGATAGTTAGTGGAGGAGTCTTTACCTCTTGGAATTTTTAACAAATGGTAACAATGGGCGCATATTAGGGCATAGAGTAGTGTCCTCCACTTGTGGCCTCCTGTCAGCCATAGAAGAAAGGTGCTGACAGAGCCCAGTTCTTGAGGACTCATTCATGTTACACAGCACTGTTAAAAGGAAAGATGGGGGGAAAAAAAGTAATCATTTTTAAGCTTAACCAACAGCAGGGAGCAATAAGGCTGGAGGGCAAAGGATTAAGAAATGGTGGTCATGTCATACGTGTTCTCCAGTAGATCCTCACTTAAAGAGCTGTCTACCCAGAGTACAATGCCTTAAACTAAAGGGGTTTTCTTGCTACAGAGATCATATCTGTAATAAATGGGACAGTAAAAATAAGCACTTTTGCATTTGGTTTGCATTACCTAAACCATTTAGTATAGCAGATATAATCGGTGTGTGTCTAGAGCTAAAACTGCAGCCTGAGGTCAGGCCACGCCTCTTTGCTGCAATTGGCTGCCTGCACTCTGTGCTTACTCCCCTCTCAGCTGTGGAAAATGAAACTAGGTGCCTCAGCTTTCTGTGATGGCTTCTGTCTGTATAATAAAGGTTGCCCAAGCTCCTCTATGCTCATCTCCCAGTGATAGCTCTATGTGAATGATCTGGGCAATTAGCGAGTCTCTAGCTGCTAGATTCACTCTCTCCCCATATAACACAGCTTTATACAGTCCGTTTCCCCTCCGCCTCCTGCCCAATAAAGGGGGAGCAGTTTGTATTCCTCACATTTGTTTTATCATTTCAGGCTGTATGTATAACTGCTAACAGCAATACAGGCGTTTTGGTTACAAGGAGCTTGATGAGGGAGGAGACAGCTCTGCAGATATGAGACGTGACCATTGCAGGAGGTCGGCAGCGCTATGACATCCTCTTCCTTCCACTGCTCACACAAAATGATGATGTCACCAGTCTTCATTGAAGGAAGGCACACCTTGAGGCTGTAAGGCAAGGTTCACACGGAGTAATTGTACAGTACAGCCCGCCGGCCCCATAGACATTCATTACCAACGGCGCGTATTCACCGCTAGTAACTGACATGTCACTTCTCTCCCCGCGCGGTGTGTACGCTGCCCAGGGAGAGGAAGCGTAATCCATAGTTCTCTATGAGAACATTGGATTACCGTAATGACTGGGGCGCATTTCGCCCGTATTTGAGCACAGTTCGGCTCGAAATACGGACCGAAATGCACCCCTTTGGACCCCGTGTGAACCTAGCCTAAGAGACAGAAACGGCTTAAGACTGCGATAGCCTGTGATGAGAATACCCCGTCTGTGATGAGAAGTAGTGCTTCCCTGTTATTTTAACAAACATCATGAATTTATTTTGTATAAATGAAGATCGTCCAGAGATCAGCACAGAAAATAAGAACTAGTTTTATAAAAAGTGGTTCACATCAAGGTGTAAAGAATCAAAAAGGTAGTGTGGGTCAGTCAAGCTTTGGTTTCTGTAAGTAAGAAATTTATAGGTGCTGAAAGACAAAACTATGACACTGATGAATGAAGCTGCTATCATTCACCTTACTACTTCTTACATACACTTGGGTATTGCCTCCAGTCCTGTGACACAGATGAGTAGACATGGCACACAATGCACTGACTCCCTGTAGTTTGACTTTCCACCCTGTACATTTTTTTTTTTTTTTTAAAGTTGTAAAGAATACAAAAAAAAAAAAAAAAAAATTTGTCTTGTAAAAAATTCTCAAGAGCAAATAGAATTATATGGTTGAAGCTTCTTCTAGGCCGCAAAGATCTATTTTTTTTTTTTTAATAGTACCCGACCACAAACCGCAAATCCATCCGAGAGTCCGTACAGAAAACCTGGGACCCGAACGTCCCCAGCGAGGTGTAGACTTCATCTTCTGGAGAGTCTTAAGTGAGAGGTTATATGCAGGGAGCCGAAAATTAAGCATGTTTATTACGGATGACTTCACCTCCTTCTATCTCAATTTGTTCATACAGCCATTTCCGGTCGCACCTGCACTCCACGCCGCACTTGTTGGAGCCGCATTTTCTGCAGGCGTAGAAGCAGCCCATACAGTCTTCATCCAAACAGTCGCACAGATCCATCCCGTTCACCAGAAGGATCCCGTGGCTATCGTACACTTTATTCTTGGTCGGTATAGTCTGTCTGTAAGAGAAAACCATCAGAAGTCACATACCAGAGAGTTGCACAGTAGAGAACACTACGTCGCAGACCAAGGCAGGCATCAGTTCTGTTATCAAATTAAGGAAGCTCTATTCTAAATGACAGATATGAGAAAATTCCCTCATTTTCCAGTGTCCTGCACAGAAGTATTATTTAGCCAACTTGTAATTATCACACACTGAAGAAAAATTCCCCCCAACGCCTCCTTTATAACTGCCCTCCCCAACTACGATGCTTTATAGGCTGCAGATGGCCAATTTTTTCTCTTGTATTATACTGCCACCTTGTGGACTACAATAGTATCGTATCTAACTGCATGGGGATAATCAGATTAGTCCTAGTACACAGGTGTCAAACTAAGGGCGCATCCCCACGGCATAGTACAAATACCGGCCAATATCTGTCCTGTTTTGCGTCCGTCCCCACGGCCGCTGGGGGGCGGTTTTTCTCCGCGATGAGCGGAGAAGAGCCCTCCCCCCGCCCAATGAGAAGCACAGATTCCGTCCGAAAACTGGATGGAAGCTGGTGCTCTCTCAATGTTTTGCCACCGGACCGCCGGCAGCAAACCCGTGCAGTGGGGACTGCTGCACAGGTTTTCCATAGAGCACAATTGTGCTCATTTTCGGACGGTTTTTCAGGCAGTCTGAAAAAACCGGCCGAAAACCCCGTGCAGTGGGGACATGCCCTAAAAGTCCGCAGGCTGAAGTCAGCCCCACCCGTATCAGATTATATGACCACGAAGCACTGAGCTAACAAGCAGGGGTGGACAAGGTGCAGTCGCAGCAGACACGGCAGAACCAGCACAGGTTGCGGCACCATCTTTGATTCAGAGCTCTAGCGTGCACCTACCCACAACTCTCTAACAGCCCTTAGCCTATGTTCACACAGGGTAATTGCAGCGCATACAGTACAGCCGCAATTATGCCGGGTGATTTGGGAGGCGCGCAAATACGTGCGTACTCCCGCTGTGTGGGGGGGCCTGCAGCCCTCTGGCCCCATAGACATTCATTACTCGCGGCGCGTATTCACCGCAAGTAATTGACATGTCACTTATCTCCCCGCACGTACAATACGATCGTATTGTACGTGCAGGGAGAGGAGGCGTAATCCATAGTTCTTTATGAGAATTGTGGATTACCATAATATCGGCGCGCATCTTGCTCGTATTAGAGCACAAATAAGACACGAAATGCGCGCCGGAGTTACGCCACGTGAACATACCCTTAGAGTGCAACCAGAATGCCGATGTGGCCCTTGGTGAAAGCAAGTTTGACACCCTGTCATAATGTAATAAAATCACATGTGCCATAAATGCCCCATAATTCATAACCCCTTACTTTATTTTTTCAATGATGAAGTTGCATCAGGACTTGTTTTATGCAGGAGAATTTGCACTTTTGGGGGGCATAGATTGAGTTCACATGTAAATTGTAGAATTTGTCTCCAATTTTTTTTTTTTTTTTTTTTTTTTTTACACCATTCACATTTCATACTAAATAACTTAAAGGGGTTGTCTCATCTCAAAGTTTCATAGGATGCATGAATGAAATAATGCTCGTTTCTCTGTCACTTCCTGGTCAAGCTGTCTAATTAGCATATGAGCTCCATTTATTCAGACCTCTGCTAATTATATTAACCGAAAAGCTTCCCTGCTCCTGACAGCATGAGATTTAGGGTGCTTTCACACGGTGCGTTTTTGGTGCATTTTTTTGTGCAGGAAGGCACAGCAATTAATGCTGTACATTGTTGCACAAAAACGCCTCCAAAAACGCACCATGTGAAAGCATCCTTAAGTAAACAGCAGTAATTACTCTTGTCTGAAAGATCAGATAACAAACCAGCTCACACTGTCCAGAGTCCTGTGCTGCTACAGACTGGACCTGTGTGATGACATCACTCCCTGCTATCAGATAGAACAAACAGCAGGGGAGAAGAAGTACACAGATCGGTCACTTGGGGAACTAGATAGAGCCAGGAAGGTGATAAAATCACTTGTAGCCAGGGCTGTGGAGTCGGCAAGCCGAAGCCCCGACTCCTCAATTTCCCAAACCTCCGACTCCCTCATACACGGCGCATGTTTAAGTGATAACTTTACTGTAGTATAATGGTAACATCTGGCGGTTTATCACCTTATGATACAATTATCAAGCTATTTAGATAGAACAGACACTGGCAAGCAAAAGGGTAACAATGTTTTGATTTTTTGAACACTTGTGGGTAGAGTTGAAGAAAAAGCTGTATTTGTATCCAAGTCCAGTCTGCACCAACATTGGGAATGTGTAGAAGAGACCTGGGATCAGATTTTGGTCAAGACATGCTTGAATCTGATCGAGAGCCCAGAAGGATTCAGGCAGTATTGAAAACCAAAAGGTGGATTTCCCAAATACTAACAAAATAATAAAAATTAACACTTTGATTTTTAGGAGCAAAACTATAACTAAGCAGATGCTAAATACTTGCAAGTCAAATTTTTGTGTAAGAAGACTGTATATAAAATGACAGTAGCCTCATGTACAGTACAAAGCTGTAGTGGATGGCGAGATATGGAGCCTGAAAGTCACAAGTTCAAACCATTGTTACCATTTTGCTTGTCAGTGTAAAATATATTTGTTGGATATGACTTTAGGACACAAGAAATTGTAAATATGCAAAACACTGCAGGAATATTTGTGGAGTCTCTGAATTTGTTCTGAGAAATAGTATTGCCTCCATCAGGTGCTGCATACATGACCTCACATCTGATCTCATTATTTCCAGGCTAGAGAACGGCCTCTCTACACTAACGTGGGTTGGGGGCAAAGCGGTGACCACAAGGGCAGCATCTTTAATAATGTCAGGGTATAAAGGAATTGCCTCAGCCACAGTCAGTTTTGATGAATGGTTGAACTCTTCTACTTCTTTGAAAGCAGGTGAAAAATGTTGCTGAAATCCGTTTGCTATGGAAGCAGAATCTTTTCCCCTGGGGGCAGCGCTTTGCCTGCTCCATGTCATCAATTACACTCCTGAAGATATGGGAGCAGTAGCACTGACTGGACCCAATGCCTCTTGCTCTTTGCATCGAACTAACTGGACCAACTAATTATATATTTTGGGAGTCGGTCCATGTTATGAAGACTCCGACTCCACAGCCCTGCTTGTAGCTCCTTAAAAAAATAAATAAATAATAACGCAATATTTTTGGAAAACGTCTTCATCTAGTGTTCCCTACATGTTGAAAGCTAATCTTTCTAGCGAGACAACCCCTTTAAGATTCATCCTGTGGCTATCCAATATGTGTAGGTTTGTTTGTGTGTAATATAGTTACTTATTTTTTTAAAGTATTTTTTATACACTTGGTTTTGTACTTTTTTTTTTTTAAATAATGCCATGGAATAACTATTGTACATTTTTTTTTATTTTTACACTTAGTAATGTATTAGCATATTCCCATATGCTAAAACATTAGACTCTGTGCCAGTATGATACAGGTAGCAGTCAGGGCAGCACACGGCAGGCTTGTTATACAGAGAGCCCTGGTGCTACCCTAGGTCCCCCAGGGCTGACTGTACAGATGTTCCCCTGCTCCATCAGGTCACCTGATGGAGCAGAGGAATGTACTAGGATTATGCTGTGGTCACAGGACTGTGGCAATGACAGGGTTAAGCGCTGGGGATTGGAGGTTTCCTCCACAAAACAGGAGCAAAACAGTAACAATGCAGTTACATGACAAGAATATGCAGAACTAAGCAGATGCTAAAAAGTTGCAGGTCAAAGTTGTGTATGACAGGGCCAAGGTTATCATCTATAAAATCATGGTAATCTCACGTTGAAAGCTGTAGTGGATGGAGAGGTCTGGTGCCTGAATGTCAAAAGTTCAAAACATTGTTACCCTTTTGCTTGTCAGAGTAACATTTATTGCATTCAACTTTAGAACACAAAAAACAAAAAAAAAAATAAATAAAAATACGCAAACCGCTGCAGTAAGTGTTTTGGGGGAAGGGGGGAGATTTCAACAAAAATTGTCCTGAATAAAATTTGTGGAGTCTATGAATTTGTTCTGAGAAATCGTATCGCCTCCATCAGATCCTTAATCGATGACCTCAAATCTGATCTCATAATTTCCACGCTAGAGACCGGCCTCACTACACCACCTTGGGTTGGTGGCAAAGTGGTGACCACAGGGGCAACGACTCTAACAACGTCAGGGTATAAAGACATTGCCTGATGCAGTCAGTCCTGATGAACTGTGGAACTCTTCTACTTCTTTGAGGGCAGGTGAAATATTTTGCTGTAATCTGGTCAATCTGTTTGCTATGGTAGCGGAATCCTCTCCCCTACAGTAACGCTTTGCCTGCTCCATGTCATCCAAATACTTTTCAAAATTAAACTCATCTGATGAGGCTGAAGATAGGAGAGCAGCAACACTGGCAAGACCCAATTCCTCTTGGCACTGCATTGAACTGTACCAATTTACTATATATTTTGGGAGTCGGTCCATTTTAGAACGACTCTGACTCCCGCAAAATGGGCACTGACTCCACAGCCCCTGCTTTGTACCTACATGTCAAGCTTCAGGTTATCGGATGTCCTGCTTGGATGCCAATCGCACCCTCCTATATAGACTGTTGGCGGAAGGATTTTCATCAGATGACTATCCTGTTAGCCACACATGTTCCACTCTCACTTGCATACACAGCTCTTGTTCCTGGAATCCAAAGGCTTTTTAGTAAAGGCTTTTTTTTTGCCTTCTCCTGACTGAATCCTATTCTATATGCAGCCAATGACTCAGATCCCACATAGATCTGTGCTACAGCTGTCAGAATGCAGCCTACATATATACAGAGACAAGTGAGTAGGAGCTACTTAGTTTAATCATGTAGTTAACGCCAGGGAAGACTGCTCCAGGATTTCCAGCTATAGAGAATATAGCCTGTCCTTGGTAGTAGTAGCTCTAAACGTAATAGAGCATGCAGACTAAGGACATGTTCACACGACGGATTTGGCCGCAGGTTCCGACGCAGTTTCCGCGGCCATAACTGCGGCCAAATCGCGCCTAGTTTATTAACTTAGTTTCCCCATAGGAAACCGCGTTAATATTCACACGCCGCGGCTCGGTTTGCCCCCCTGCTACTAATTTGCATGGGGGCAAACCCTCGCCCCTAACCACTCCCCACCAGCACCGAGACCACGCCCAGCGCCGCGTGGGGAGATGTGAGTTTGCAGCGAGGTGTTGGCCGCGGCAACCGCGGCCAAAACCGCCGTGTGAACAGGGCCTAAGGCTGCGTTTACACGGTAAAGACCAAATACCGGTCGGAAATGCCGACCAGTATTTTGTCTTTTTTTGGCATGCAAGGAGACTGCTTATGTCCGCAGTTTGTGGATTCAAGCCGTCCCCTTTCGCACCCACATGTTCATGTTAAAGCCCAAAAACCGGGCAGAAGAATGAACATGTTCTAAGTTTTTCAGACCGCCGGCAGTATCAAAAACCGTCCGGCGGAAAATCTCTGCAGTGGGGACTGCTGCACAGATTCTCTATTAATGTCAATGTAAAAGGTTGACAGACTGCTTTCAAATCTGAAAAACATCTGTATAACCGGTGATGGGGGGACAAGCCCCAAGGCTCTGTTCACATGACAGATAGAAAAATAAAAAATCCTGTTTTAGGGAAAGAAAATAATGGGACATTGACTTAAACATGCATGGGTGTGGTATGTAGGTTCATGGGATTAGCTAGTTTAGGCAGTGCATTTTGTTATATCCGAGTTATTGTTATATTTGTGAAGAGTGTTATTTTATGTATTAAAAAAATAGACTATGTAAATATGTACAGGTGTAAGTTATGTATATAGTGGGTTCAAATATTGATTAAGTTTGTGAGGTGTGGTGAAAGGTGCACTTGACGAGCGGGAATAGATGTAGTTCTGTATGGAAGCTGGGCCAGCCAAACTTCTCAATGTTCAGTTAAAGATATGATGCAGTTTGTGTCCTGCAAAATAATCCATCTATGGTTTGTTATGGTCTATCTCAATGTAATACAGCATACAGACTGAGGCTCTGTTCACTTTATGCTTGGTGAGAAAAACGCCTGTTTTATACAAAAAAAAAACAAAAAAAAAAACTAACACCTACCTATATGGATCTCGGTACCCAACAAAGGCCAAAAGACACCTTCATCAGTCTGGTATAAAAATTAGAAACCAAACATTCCACATAAGGCATTTTAATTTTCTACAATGGCAGCTTATTTTACCATGTATCCTCCTGTATTTCTTTAGTGGGATACATTCAGGGCTGTGGCGTCGGTGGCTATTTTGCATGAGTCGTCATAAAAGGGACCGACTTCGACTCCCAAAATATATAATAAGTTGGTCCAGTTAGTTCGATGCAAAGAGCAAGAGGAATTGGGTCCGGCCAGTGCTCCTGCTCCCATATCTTCAGCCTCATCACATGAGGAGTGTAATTGATGACATGGAGCAGGCAAAGCGCTGCCCCAGGGGAAAAGATTCCGCTCCCAGGGCAAACAGATTTCCGCAAAATTTTTCACCTGTTTATAAAGAAGTAGAAGAGTTTAACCATTCATCAAAACTGACCGTGGCTGAGGCAATTCATTTATACCCCGACATTGTTAGAGATGTTGCCCCTGTGGTCACCGCTTTGCCCCCAACCAGAGTTAATGTAGAGAGGCCGTTCTAGCCTGGAAATAATGAGATCAGATGTGAGGTCATGTATGCAGGATCTGATGGAGGTGATACTATTTCTCAGAACAAATTCAGAGACTTCACAAATGTTCCTGCAGTGTTTTGCATATTTACAATTTTTTTTTGTGTTCTAAAGTCATATCCAATAAATATATTTTACACTGACAAGCAAAATGGTAACAATGGTTTGAACTTGTGAGACTTTCAGGCTCCATGTCTCTCCATCCACTACAGCTTTGTACATGAGGCTACTGTCATTTTATATACAGTCATCTTACACAAAAATTTGACTTGCAAGTATTTAGCATTTGCTTATAGTTTTGCTCCTAGAAATAAAAATGTTAATTTGTATTTTGTTGGTATTTGGGAAATCCACCTTTTGGTTTTCAATACTGCCTGAATCCTTCTGGGCTCTGAATCAGATTCAAGCAGGTCTTGACCAAAATCTGATCCCAGGTCTCTTCTACACATTCCCAATGTTGGTGCAGACTGGACTTGGATACAAATACAGCTTTTTCTTCAACTCTACCCACAAGTGTTCAAAAGATCAAAACATTGTTCCCCTTTTGCTTGTCAGTGTCTGTTCTACCTAAATAGCTTGATTATTGTATCATAAGGTGATAAACAGCCTGATGTTACCACCTTACTACAGTAAAGTTATCACTTAAACATGCGCCGTGTATGAGGGAGTCAGGAGTCGGAGTCTTTTGAAATTGAGGAGTCTGAGTCGGGGCTTTGGTTTGCTGACTCCACAGCCCTGGATACATTGTGGCCATGCCTCGACAGTGTACTTTGGGTGATCCTCCTCCACACAAGGTCCATCGCTGGCTCTGAAGCACCCGTTAATGAGCACATCTACATGCAGGCTCCTAAATGCTTTGAGTATTTGGTGACAGTGCTGGCAATAAACATATGAAGTAGCTCTCCGTATATTGTCTTCAGTTTGTCTAAAGCTGCCAGTACAGGAGCACTGAGCGATCCCTAATGACTTCTGGCATCGACAGATCAGGCTGGGATGTGTGTCCAGGTGATGTCACTAGGGTTATGTTCACACGCCTGAATAGAGGCGTATTATCAAGTGTATTTTTTGCAAAACGTGGAGCGCATTTTGTGCCGTTTACGCACCGAAGATATGCTCCACCATTGCTTCTATGGGATTTGACTGGTGTAAACGCCTCAAGAATTGACAAGGCACTTAAATTCACACCATTAAAAAGTCATCCCAAAATACGCGCCACTGCGTTTGTAAAATGCCCATCGTGTGAATGACGGCGCATATTTTACAATAGAATCAATAAGAGCTGAATAGACCATTATTTGAAGCTTATTTTGGTGCAAAATATGCACCAAAACAAGCATTAAATTACGTTGTGTGAACGTATCCCAAGAGCCACCAGGTGGTGTCACTTCTTAGTTGAAAAGTTCAGAGCCTAGCCAAATAGGCATGTCAACAACTGCCCCCAAAATACACATGTACAACCTCCCTCTTTACGTATCGTTATCATTTTAGATACTCCTACCATGTATTTAAAGGGGTTGTCTCACTACAAGGATTGCTTTTTAAGTTAAAGATCTTGCAAAAACAAATCACTTTGCAATGTATGTCCATTAACAGTGTGCTACTTTTTCTGAGATATCCCCTCTTGTATGGACTGCATCAGCTCCTCAGGTCACTATAGCTACAGACCTGTTTGATATCTCCTTATAGGTTGTCAGGTCTGGTTGCTACAGCTACAGACCTGGCCTCTACTGCAGCCTAGTGGAAAACAGTAAACATGCCCCTGAATTCAAAGTGAAACCAAGAAAATAGGACTAAGGTAAGATGAATCAATGTAGTGAGATAACCCCTTTAAAGCTCCCTCTAAACAGGCACACATACTCACGTCTTTACATTCTGCATTGACTGGCCCACCAACGTTCCCAAATGAGAGATCTAGCTTACCCTAGAGGAGTACACCAGGTATGCGGTGTGCATCCTGTAATATAAATATAATGGTCCCTCAACATACAATAGTAATTGGCTTCAGGACGACCATTGTATGTTGATACCATAACTCTATGGAAAACTGGTAATTGGTTCTAAGGCTCCAAAATATCACCAACAATGTAGAATGGAGCGTGTAGAAAATGAAGCCGATTTAGAACATCAGAAAGAGCTGCGGGAAATCACTATGTTGAGGACAGGAGTTCTTTGGGTCATTTACTTTATGTGGGCCTCACCTGGTGGCCTGAGGAGCCACTTATCCTGGCACATATAAAAGCAGTACAGGACATGAAGTACTGCACTGTACTGTAGAGAGGCGCTACTAGACCACCAGTCACTGCATGCACCTCACTAATACATGTAAGAGCAGTACAGGACATGTAGTACCACACTGTACTGTAGAGAGGCGATGCTAGACCACCAATCACTGCATGCACCTCACTAATACATGTAAGAGCAGTACAGGACATGTAGTACCACACTGTACTGTAGAGAGGTGCTACTAGACCACCAATCACTGCATGTACTTCACTAATACATGTAAGAGCAGTACAGGACATGTAGTACCACACTGTACTGTAGAGAGGTGCTACTAGACCACCAATCACTGCATGCACCTCACTAATACATGTAAGAGCAGTACAGGACATGTAGTACCACACTGTACTGTAGCGAGGCGCTACTAGACCCCCAATCAGTGCATGTACTTCACTAGTACATGTAAGAGCAGTACAGGACATGTAGTACCGTACTGTAGAGAGGCGCTATCAGACCAACCACTGCATGCACCTCACTAATACAGGGATATTACAAGTAAAAGATTCATGATAATTGGTTTGATCAGTATTGGACATTGTATGTTGAAACCACAAAACAATGTTTTTTCCCAGGACATTGTATGTTGAATGGCCTCAGTGGTCTTTGAAAATATTTTATCCTGAGACCTTTGTTTTTTGAACATACAATGGTCTTTCCTAGGACGTTGTATGTTGTAAATATTGTATCCCGAGACCATTGTATCTTGGGGGAGCACTGTACACACAGCCACCTTCTTGGTTGGTTTTCTTCTATAAACAAGGCAAGTGTCACTCTAAATGTGGAAGCCACCAATTCTTACTGTGTGAGGTACCGATAAGTTCTAAGTTTCTTAGCTAATGCTGTGAAAGTCTAGTCAGTGCCAACACATTATAGCTCCCAGTAAGTGATGTGCATTTCACGGAGTCCTGAACAGTAAGGCTATGTTCACACGGCTTATTTGCGGGGCGTAATTACGCCGTGGTGGCGGGGCGGGGGGCCGGCACCTCGTCGGCCCATAAGACTCATTACCAGCAGCACGTATACGCCGCTGGTAATTCACACATGTCACTTATGTCCCCCCCCGTGGCGTATTCGCCGAGCAGGGAGAGGAGACGTAACCCATAGTTCTCTATGAGAACTGTGGATTACCGTAAGGACTGGGACGGATTCCAGCCGTAATTTGCGCACTCCGGCGCGTAATTAAGGACTGAAATACGTCCTATTTTAAGCCGTGTGAACAAAGCCTAAGGCTGGGTTCATACTTTGTGCCTTCTTGAACACACCAAAAGAGCATGCAGCAATAAAGATGCAGGTTTTAGTAGTTTTTTGTTTTTTTCCCCCAAACCTAAATTTTACCTATTTGAAGTTAAAAATAGCAACACTTGGATGCTAAAAAATACATGTGTTTTATATGTGTTGATGCAGCTGAGAAATGCAACAAAAACCCACTGTGAGAACCCAGCCTAGAACGGTGGAAGAATGAAGCACTTTTCGGCAGGGGTGGAACGCCAAGTAAGCAGAACTATCCAGCAGGACTCCCTGATGATGCCAGGGGTGAACAGTGCCCATAACACCCAGGGGTGACAAACACTCGGGATGTGCCCTTTAACATTACAGCTGATTCATTAAAGAACTGCTTGTGGGTTTGGCATTAGTTTAAAAGCAAAGTCCGTACAGGGGGCGCAATAAGCAGAGCAGCTGAATGTTAAAGGCACACAGTCCCGAACCACAAACCTATCTGACCCGGCTGCCGAGGTCTTGGTCTGCCGCCTCTTCTCCCGCGTACTGGTTTCCGGTGTGAACTCAGTTTGCCGCCCCGGGTTGGCAAACTGCAGCGACTTCAAGGCTTTGGCTGCTCGCCCCTAAAAGAAACAAAATTTATATAAATGGTAATAAAACCTGGCTCTCTCTGTGTTGTCTATGTCGTATAGCAGGCAGGACTATTAAATAAAGGCTCTTCTGGATTCCTTATATAAGCTTGATATTTAAAGGGGTTTTCCCCACTATCTTTCCCAGTATCTATCACCTGGGGTCCCACTGCCGAGTACAGCACTTGGCTATCTTCATCAGTTTCACAGACATTAAATGGAGTAGCAGTGCGTGTTCAACCGCAGCTTCATACAAATACTTCCTCACGGCTCAATTTCATTAAAGGGGTTTCTCACCACAATTGGCTTTTAACATGTAGGAAAAAGTAAATGAAGACTATTACCAAATACATTGCTATTTTGATTTTGCTTTGGTCAGGAGATGAAGATTTTATCTCCGCTTAGAGCACACAAGTTTCTCTGGTTACCGACCACCTCTCCCTGTTCTCTCATTACCGTCGTCAGTCAGTTTGACCATGGGGAGTCACTCCCCACAGAGCCTTATCTCTAGCAACAGCATTTGCTTACCTAAGTGCCAAGTTTCACTCTTGAGCTCTGTAGCCTTGTGAACAACACTTTATAAACCTCCCGCGGTCATGTCAGTGTAACAGGAATAGCATTGCTATGTCAATCACTGCTATAGACTGACCCACAGCCTAAACAGGAAGTGTAAGTTTAAAGCAGGCTGTGGCTCTGTGAAACTGCATGGTAAGAAAGCCCCTTTAAGGGGGTTGTCTCACTATAAAGTTTGCTTTTTATGTTAATGATCTTGCAAAAATAAGTCACTCTGCAATGTGTCCATTAACAGTATCCTACCTATTTTAAGATATCCCCTCTTGTATGGGCTGCATCATCTCCTCAGGTCGCTATAGCTACAGACGTGTTCAATCTCTCATAATAGGCTGCCAGCACTGGTTGCTATAGCTACAGACCTGGCTTCTACTGTAGCCTAGTAGAAGCCAGTAAACATGCCCCTGAATTCAAAGTGAAACCAAGAAAACAGAACTCGGGTAAGATGAATCAATGTAGTGAGACAACCCCTTTAAGTAAGAACAGTAGGATTTCCAGTGATCAGACATTAATAACCTATCGTGTGGTTAGGCCATAATTGACAGATATTTAGGCTGCGTTAGATGAACATTCCTGAGGAAAAACATTTTCAAGACTTCTTCCCAGTAAGAGGTTGGAAAACCAAAAATGTCATGCGATGGCAAAAGCTTGGAAAGAAAGCTGTACGGTCCCCTCTGTAGCCGCTGAAGAGCCTCTGTGTGTCAATCAATGGTTGGCACAGAAGGAACTTCCTGCAAACGTGGCCTGTGGCAGATTGCTGCTGCAGGAAATCAGTAGCATTTGTTCAGCCGATGTATTGTCAAGAGTAAGGGTATGTTCACACGCCGTCTTTTCGTCCTGGTTACACACGCTTTTTAGCTGCGTGTTTGGATCCGTCTGTCGGTCCCCAAACACGCAGCTAACAAATAGCAGTGTGATTTACATTGCTTTTAATACGAGACACGCATCGGCATTCACACGAGTGATGCGCGTCTCACTTGCGCTTTTCGGATCCATTCCAAGAATTGACGTCAATTTTTTGGTCCGAAAGATGCAACGGTAAATTCTAGGGTGCGCTCCTGCTGCATCCAACACACAGCTGCATGTTTGGATACGTGCGGGATCTGGTTTTTTACAGTTTGTAAAGCCGAAAAAAGACAGACGTCCATCCTGTTCAGCCTATTGCCCTATAGTGTTGATCCAGAGGAAGGCAAAAACCACCATGAGATAGAAGCCAATTGTCCTCATTTTAGGGAAAAAAAATTCCTTCCCGACTCCAATTTGGCAATCAGAATAAATCCCTGGATCAACGACCCCCTCTCCAGAATCCTGGTCACTATAACTTGTTATATTATTACGCTGCAGAAATGCATCCAGAACCATTTTGAACTCTGTTATTGAATTCACCTTGACATTTTCCTCTGGCAGAGAGTTCCACAGTCTCACTGCTCTTTAAGGAAAGAATCCCTTTCTATGTTTATGTAGAAACTTTATTCTTAGACTAGATGATGCCTGTTCAGTAAGTTGGTATGATAATCTGGAGAGATCTCTATATTGACCTTAATATATTTATACACATTTGTTCCCCCAAGCCCTTTTCTCTAAACTAATACCCTAAGGCGTGTTCACACGGCTTTCCGAGATTTGTAGCGTATTGAGCACAAATCCGCGTGATAAGGGGCGGAGGCGGAGCGCGGGGGGCGCCCATCCGGCCCATGAATGCATTGTTTACGGCACTCTGCACGTAAATAATGTGCGTGTATTTCTCCCGCGGCGGATTTGCGAGCGGGGAGGAGCGACGGATTCCACTGTTCTCTATGAGAACGTGGTTACCGTAATGACTCGACGGATTGAGCGCCGTATTGAAGCGTAATCGGCGCCAATCCTCGGAAATAAGCCGTGATGACGGGCTACTTGCTAATCTTTCTGGGTACTGTAGCCCACTCAGTCCTTTTATTATTTTTGTTGCCCGCCTTTGTACCTGTTCAAGCTCTACGATGTCTTTCCTGTGCACTGGAGCCCAAAACTGTACACGATATTCCATGTGTGGTCTGACCAGTGACTTGTATAATGGGAGAATAATGTTCTCATCATGTGCCTCTATGCCTCTTTTCATACACCCCATGATCCTATTACCCTTGACAGCTGCTGCCCGACACTGGCTGCTACAATTAAGTTTACTGTCCACCAGGATTCCCTAGTCCTTCTCCAGTCACTTTTTCCATTTAACGTGTAATCACGTATTGGATTTTTCCTCTGCTTGCTGCAGCGTTTTTGGATCCGATATTCGGATCCAACACAGATCCAAAGACGCCGTTTGAGCATACCCTAAGGCACAGGTGTCAAACTGCCGGCCCTCCAGCTGTTGGGAAACTACAACTCCCATCATGCATTTATATAGTCTATAACAGTGGGCATGATGGGAGTTGTAGTTTCCCAACAGCTGGAGGGCTGGCAGTTTGACACCCTTGCCCTAAGGGTATGTTCACATGGAGTGTTGGGTCCGTGTGAACATATGTTCTTAGATGCGTGTTTGGGTGCGTCTAGACAGACCCAAACAGGCATCTAGCAATGAGCAGTGCGGTTCACATTGCGAGCAATATAAAACACGCATCGGCGCTCAGACGAGTGACCACCGATGCGCGCCTCATTGCGTCTTTCGGATCCGTTCTAAGAATTGACATGTCAATTCTTGATCCGAAAGACGCAGCAGGCGCCCTATTTAAAACTATAAGGTGCGGTCCTGCTGCAGCCAAACAGGTATCTGCGTGTTGGATGCAATTTTCAGATCCAAAAACGCCGTGTGAACATACCCTAAGGGGAAGACACTAGAGCCAATAATGAAGTCAAGCTGAAGGGCGCTATCAAAGCAACCTGGGCCACAGCAATTCATGCAAAAGGAGCCCTGACCAAGTATTGAGGCCGACATTTCTGTAGTACGTTCATTTTTTCGACTGGTCTACGGCTAGGTCTACACAACAGATGTCAAATTGCTGCCCAAAATCTTTTGCTGGATCGCAGTTTTTGGCGCGGCTTTGCGCAAAAGCCATGGACGGTTTTCGGCCCCATACAACTGAATGAAATGCAATCTGGCAGAATATACAACATATGTTGTATATTCCAGCGAATTTTATTGCAACGGTAAAAAATCCATGCTATGTAGACTAGAGCACAGATCTTTTACTGCCGTCTATGCAGCACAGGGTACCGTCAGATTTTTGACAGGTTCAAAATACTGAATCTGCTGAAAAATCAGATGGAATTTCTGTGCTGTGTAGACCTAGCCTAATGCACTATTCTAATAGACTGAATTTTGGGATATTAGCTGTAAGCCATAATCCTATACATGACAAGAAACAGACTGAAAACCTATCGCTGTGTGTAAGGAGTCTATACAATATATGGAGGTCTCCATTTGACTTACGGACATATATAACTTTTCAATGATCTTTTCCTTTCTTTGAGATACACTAGGTACCTCTAGCTATACGGAGACAGGGGCAGAGTCTTAGGATATGTTCACATGGCGTTTTTGGATGCGAGTTGGATCTGAAAATCGGATGCAAACACGCTGCAGCAATCGGATGTGAAACAGATCACGCAGCTGCGTGTTGGATGCAGCGGGATCGCACCCTATAGTTTATTATAGGGCTTCTGCTGCGTCTTTCGGACCAAGAATTGACATGACACTTCGTGGGACGGATCCGAAAGATGCAGTGATACACGCATCGGCGATCACTCATCTGAACGCAGATGGGCGTTTCTAATAAAACAGCAATGTAAAAATAACACTGCTATTTATTCGATGTGTGTTTGGGTCTGTTTAGGGTCCGACTGACGGATCCAAACACATATTGAAAAGCGCATGTTACACAGAGTAAAACTTACTATTACATTTTCTGAGTCCCAGCTAAGTAATACATGTGGGAGAAAAAAGTTCTGTCCCCAAACTCACACTGCAGAGTCTTCTGTGTATCCTATGTGACGCAGCTTCAGCCTGTCTCCTGCTCATCAGGAATAGGTTTCTCCCAAGCAGGAGGCAGGGGGAGAGCAGGGTGCATCTCACAGAATACACAGGAGACTCCGCACACAGCAGGTAGGAGAGACAGACCGTGCCGGTCAGGGAAGCTCTAGAACTCCGTAGCATTTCATCTACTAGATCACTGATCTCCACGTCTCTAAAACAGGGCAGGAACAATCTCTTCAGTAGCTTTCTGCCTGCAGGGAAGAGTACACAAGCTGTCAGAAGGCCTTGGGGCGGCCTCAGGGGATTGCTGTTCAGTTTTTGGGCTCCGTTTATAGAAGAGATGTAATGGAGCGAGGAGAGTGCAAAGACGAGCAACCAAACTAAAAAGGGGAAAATGGATATCTTTAGTCCCGAGGAGGGGTTAGAAAAATTGACTTATTTTTTTGAGAAAAGAGGGCTTCCGGGGGGGACAATT
Source organism: Phyllomedusa bahiana (assembly GCA_025379985.1). Taxonomy (NCBI): domain Eukaryota; kingdom Metazoa; phylum Chordata; class Amphibia; order Anura; family Hylidae; genus Phyllomedusa; species Phyllomedusa bahiana. Next base: position 83,912 of record JAODAL010007524.1, on the reverse strand, counting down.
TTTTATTATAAATATAAAAATGGTCCCTACAAAAGTATGGGGGAAAAATTATTTCAGAAAAAGCCCCTTCAAAAGAAAGGGGACTTTCCCCTTTCGACTGGGGAAAAAAAAAGGATTCAATCTAGAGGAGAAAAAAGCGTTTTTCCCATTTGAAAGGGGCCGTTTTTTACAGGGGCCTTATTTGTGACCCGGGATTGCACTCGAAAACCCGGGAATGAATAAGGGGCGGGGGCCGAACCCGGGGCTGCCCCCCGGTCCATAAAACGGTCATTTTTTTATGGCGCGTCCGCGCCTTTTAAAAATAATGTTGCATTTTCCATTTCTCCACCCGCGGCGGTTTTGCCGGGGGGGGGAGGAGCGAGGGAAATTCCATGTTCTCTTTGAGAGCAGTGGTTTTCCCTGGAATTACTCCGACGGATTGGCGCCGTACTGCCGGGGGCACAAACTCCGGGCGGAGTACGGGGGGCCAACCCGCGGACAAATAACCCGTGGGGAAGGAGGCCAAAGGGGTAGGGTCCACACGGGTATTTTGCGGGCGCAATTACCCCGGGGTGGGCCGGGCCCCCGTGGCCCCAATTGACTTTTTTTAAACCACGGCGCGTTTTCCCGCCTGCTAGTAAATTTCCCCCTGTCATTATCTCCCCCCCCTGGCATATTGGGCCGAGGGGGAGAGGGGATTTTAATCCATATTTTCTTAGTGAAAAACCTGTGGATTACCAAATTTACGGGGATGTTTTCAGCCCGAAATTTGTGCACTCCGGGGGTTTAATTAGGATTTGGTTTGGGCCCCTGTTTTAACCTTTGTGAACATACCCAAAAGAAACTGAAAAAATTTTTGTGGAATGGGCCGCCTGAGGAGGGGTTTCACAGCGGAATTGTTGCAATTTTTTAAAAAAGGGCTTAGATCCCTTCCCTTTGAAACGAAAAAAATTAGTAGTATGTAAAAATTAATTCAAATTTCCAGTCTAATGGAAACCCGGGATCGGGAAATAAATTTTTTTCCCTTTTAGAGCAGATTGGTTTTTGCCGTAGGGGGTTTCCCCAAACCCCTTCATCGGGGGGAAGTTTGGGCTTAAACTCCTCATCTCCCTCCCCTTCCCTCACATTTTTCCCAACCCTTGGTTGAACTTAAAGGGGACACGTGTTTTTTTTCCCAACCCTTCTAACTATGAAAACATTTTGCAAGTACAGGTTTGATTATTTTTAGGGACAAACGAAAAGTTTCAGCCCTTAAAAAAGGGAACGAGGGTTTTTACCAAAATTTTTATAGTATAAAGGAAAAAGTAAATTTCCATATAAATCATCGGGGGTGCCGGGAACCGGGGCGGGTGCTATGATGGGTTTCCTGCAACCAGGGCTGTGGAGTCGGAAAGGCCAAAAGCCCCAAAACCCTAAATTTTTCCTGAAACCCGTTCCCTCTTTACACGGCGCATTTTTAAAATTTGATAACTTTTACTGTATTTAAAATTGGTGAAAATAGGTTTTTTTATCCCCTTTTTTGATGAAATTTAACCCAAGCAATTTTAGGGTTGAACAGCCACGGGGCCCAAGCAAAAGGGTAAAAAATGTTTGATTTTTTTGGAACCCTTTGGGGGGTAGATTTGAAAAAAAAGCTGTTTTGTACCCAAAGTCCTGTCTGAACCAACTTTGGGAAGGGGGTAGAAGGATGGGTTTCAGTTTTTGGGTTCAAAAAACATGCTTGAATCTGTTTCCCCAGAGCCCAGGAAGGATTCGGGAGTGTTTGGGAAAACCAAAGGGGGGTTTTTCCCAAATATTAACAAAATAATAAAAATTAACATTTTGATTTTTGGAGCAAACCCGGTAAAAATTTGCAGTTACAGGGAAAGAATCTCCCCCTTAAATAAGCAGATGTTTAAATTTCCCTTCAAGGTAAATTTTTTTTTAAAAAGATCGGTAAGAGGGACTGTATTAAAAATGACATTTTTGCCTATTTTAAAAAAGGCTGCAGGGATGGTGAGATATGGACCTAAAAGTCAAAAGTTCAAAACCAAATTTTTACCATTTTGGGTTTTTCAGTGAAAAATTATATTTTTTGGATTGACTTTGGGAAACCCCCAAAAAAATTGTTTAAAATATGCAAAAACTGCGGAACATTTTTTGGAGTCTCTGAATTTGTTCTGAAAAAATAGTTTTGCCCCCATCAGACCCCCTGCTTTACATGACCTAAACATCTGTCTCATTATTTCCGGTAGAAAAACGGCCTCTCTAAATAAATTTGGGGTTGGGGGTAAAGTGTTGACCCAGGGGAAAACATCTCTAAAAATTTTCAGGGAAAAAAAGGGAAATCGCCTCAGCCACAGACAGTTTTAAATGAATGGTTTAAACCCTTTTTACTTCTTTGAAAAAAGGGGGAAAAATGTTGCTAAAAATCTGTTTGCCCGGGGGAGCAAAAATTTTTTCCCCCCGGGGGCAGGCTTTGCCTGTCCAGGGTCATAAAATTTCCCACTCCTATTTTGATGAGGCGGGAAGATATGGGAAAAGAAGAAGGAAACGGGCCGGGGACCCAAGTTTTTCTTGCTTTTTGAACTGCATCGAATTTAACTGGCCCATTTACTTTTTTTGGGGGGAGGTCGGTTCCTTTTTCTTTGTTGACTCCTGAAAAAAATAGGCACCGACTCCACCGGGCCCTGTCTAAAAACCTCAGTGCGCCCTTAGCGGGCAAGTTCAAAACGGGTTTCTGCGGCCACGCTGTTGAAAGTCAAGCAGGGTACATACTTTTTGGTTGTGAAAGGGGGCCCGAGGCGTTTCCCTCCCCTTTTAAATTGTTATTTTCCCCCTTTTCAATGGGTCCAAAAAATTTGACTTAATTTTTGTCGGTATGGGGATGAGAAATATAGCATAAAGCCCATTGTTTTTATAAAAGGCCCAACGTTTTCACAAAGCTTTGGGGGGAAATCTTCTTTTTGGCCCCACCCCCCCTTTCCCCCTCCCTTCCCCTAGTGCATAAGCATGTCACTTCTCAGTACACGCCGGGGAATACGCTGTAAGACCATAGCACTCTATTTGCGGGGCGTACTCTACACTCTAGAGCACGCCACGCTAATACACTGTGTAAAAAGACCCTACTTGAGCAATGTTTTAAGTGTATTTGCAGTGCATATGTCGGAGCAAATACACGGTGTGAAAATTCCCCCTAGAGTCCCAAAAACATGGTACATCTACCATATAAACACCACCATAACACGAAAAGAAGTTTTTACTTTTTCACCTGAAATAAAAAACAAACATGTTTAAAAAAAAAAAAAAAAAAAGCAACTGGGAGCAGAAAGGAGCCAGACAAAGAAAAAAACAAAAAAAAAAAAAACACGTTCTGTGGAGACTACAGAACATTTTACTATCAGGCTAGGTCTACACTACACGGGACAAAAAAAACCTTACTGAGAATCTAATAATAACCTTTATTTAGCGCCAACATTCTGCAGCACTTTACAATTTAGGGGTATAAGTACAGACAAGCAAGACATACATTGCACAGTGAAAAGCTACTTACAGATGAGACACGAGGTGTGAGGGCCCTGCTCGCAAGAGCTTACAATCTATTAGGGTGTAGGGTGAGAAGTGCTAAGTTTACAATGGTCCAGCCAATTTTCATAAATATGGGGTGGTTTATGTAGAATTCGAATTGGACCTGCCACCCTGACAGCACATCTAACCTAATCATAAAACGGAGTTTTGTCCAGTGCACGTCAAAAACAGCTCAAAAATCGGGAACTGCTTTTTGGCGCATTTTGCAGAGCATTATAATTGCTGTGGATATCTGCAAAAAAAACATGCCAAAATGTCTGGCACTTTACATAGACTAATAGCAATATTTCTGCCCTGCTCTGTTTTTTTGCAGCATGTCAGGCTCTGTCTACACGGCAGTGGACAAAAAAAAAAAAAAAAAAAAAAAAAAAAAAAACACGACCCGAAAACCAAATCCTAAAAATGTTCATAAAACTGTTTTTTGTCCACTGCCTGTCAAAAGCTGCTGAAAAAAACATTTGTCTGCATTTTTTTTGCTGATGATTTTGGCATTTGAAAAGCGGATCCACAAAACGCAGCATTGGATACTTTATTTGAAAAAAATCACTCACTCCCAAATCCCCTCGCGTTAAACCACAATAAGAAATTTATATGTCAATTCCCCTTAAAACGGATGCGAAAAGGCAAAGGGGAAGGCCCTCAAAAACGCATCGCTGATCTCCCGTGGGAAAGCGATGCGCTTTTGCCATTCAACTCAATGTTAATACACTGCCCAATTTTTAGATCCGTTTTGGGATCCTTAAAAACGGATCACAAAAACGCCGTGGAAAAACCCCCTTAGTTCGTCTTTAGGAGCAAAAATTAATTCAAGACACGGTCTTATTTTCGGGGAAAAAGGGTTGTACATTTTCTGTTCAGTCTTTTTTTTTCAACGTGTTTCAAAAAACGACCAACAAATGAAATGAGAAAAGAGACGTTCTGTGGAGCCTACAGGACGTTTTTACTATAGAAGTCTATGGGACTGCCTTACAGGCGTTATTTTATAAAACGAAGAATGTATGTATGTGTGCAGTGGGGGCATGGGTTTGTTCAAAACGCCGTTTTTGGGTTGCGTATGTGCGCCCGAATAGCCATGTGTTTTAGAAGTTGGCTGTCCAGAGCGTACTTCTAAAGCACGGGGGGGGGCCCATTCCCTCTTTTTCACGGTGCGTAAGTGTCCTTTTCCCCCCCGGCATACATACGATGGAAGTGCCGGGGGGGACAACACGTAATTCAAGTTCTCTATGAGAGCAGGGAATTACCCCTAATTGCGGGGACAATTCGCCCTATTAAGTGCTAATAGCGCCGAAAAAATGCCGCGTGAACATACCTTTACAAAAAAGACAAACAGCAAAAAAAAAATACAAAATAAAAAAAATAAGTTTGTGGAGACTACAAAGATTTTTACTATTGGGCATGTCCCCACACACCGGTTTGCCCGGTTTTTCAGCGGTTTTTGGTTTTTTCAGAGACTGAAAAAACCCTCCGAAAATGAGCACATGGGGCACTATGGAAAACCCTGCAGCAGTCCCCACGTCCCCACGCAGGGGTTTTTTCGCCCGCAAAACATTGTGCTTTCCCCAATCTTCCCTCTGGTTTTGGACGGTCTGTGCAAGCCAAATTTAAGGGGGGGGGCTATGCGGAGAAAAGCCGTTCCCCGCGGCCGTGGGGGTGGCCCACAAACGGACAAATACCGGTCGGGGTAAACCCAAAAGAATTTTTTTCCCCTTGCCGTGGGGGGCACCTTAAAGTCTATGGGACCTGTTTTCAGTCATTTTTTTTCCAGCGGTTTCAGAAAATGAAAAATACCCCAAAAAAATGACTGAAAATGCGTGCAGCGCAGACATAGCCTAAGGGTACGTCCACACAACTAAGAACAAAATATTCGTCAGATGCTGAATCCTAAAACCGCGTCGCCTGTAATGTTTTTAAACAGTTGAGCAATTGAGTTTTTCAGAAGCGGATTCATGCACAAGGTTCTCTGGTTGTTTTTTTTCATGTGATCCCATTGACTTCAATAGTAATAAAAAAAAAAAAAAAAAAAAAAAAACACACATGTGTGCAGACTACATTCAGTTTTTGACAAGTATTTACAATCCGAATACACATGGACTTCCAACTGGAAACACCCGTCGTGTGCACGGACACTAAGGATGTGTTCACACGACGTATTTGCGGGACGTACTCTGGAACGTAATTGCGCCTGAAGAACGCCCTGCAAATACAGATAAATCAGCACTCATTTCATGCCATGGTAAACTGGCATGTTTCCCGCTGAATAGGAGGCCGGAGTACTGGCCATCGTGTACTTACAACAGCAGCAGTATTGCAGTGTGCACAGGTGCGCGCCGCTATACATCACGTGAACATGGTCCAAGATGGGCAGATGGCAACGAGCTATGCACAAACCTGCAAACCCTTTCCCTTTGGGCCTCCCTCCCAAAAACAGGGGGGGGGAAAAAAAAAAAAAAAAAAAAAAAAAAAAAAAGTTAATGAAATCAACAGAAACAATCCCCCAAATTTTTTGTTTTGTCCCCAACAACCCCAAAACCAAAACCCCCTACATAAAAAAAAATGAGAAGTGGAACACAAAAATTTATTTTTTGTGGGGGTCACCTGCTATAAAAAAAAAAAAATTTTTATGTTAAAAAAAAAAAAAAAAAACCACATAAATCTTTATTTTTACCGATTAAAAAAAAAAACAAAAAAAATCGACACATTAAAAAATAAAAATTTTCTATTTTTTCTGATTTAAAAAAACTGACAGTAAAAAAAGTTTTTTTATCTGATTAAAGAAACCTGTAAAATTATAAAATAGATACATAAAAAAATAATTTTCTATTTTCACCTGATTTAAAAAAAGCCTATAAAAATCTAAAAAATAAAATAAAAATTGATACATTAAAAAAAAAAACAAAAAAAAAAAAAAAAAAAAAAAAAACTTTTTATCTATCATTATTCACCTGATCACAAAAATAAAATAAAAAAAAAAACCTATAAAAATAAAGACCTTATTTTAGGAAATAACCAAATACAACAGATTCATCCTCGCAGCAGGAGATGGAGGCAGCGTGGAAATGGTTGGAAGATGGAGACCATGAAGGGGTTATGAGCAATTCAGACACATGGAGCTACTGCCCTTCTCAGGGGGTCGCCCAACCACACCACAACGAGGGCAAAACTAACCCGTTGCATGTATGCCCCTAGCAACAAGGCCTGATCACACGTGACTCGGCCGCTATGGAAAACACTTTTAACCTATAAATCACCATGATGGTACCCCAACACCGACCAGCACTGGGCTTGCGCTAGGCGTCAGGCCTGCTCCACTGCTGCGCTAATGACGGCTCCCGATAAAATAAAAGCAGCATAAACAATCGCTGCGACCCTGACCGTGTGTAACGCTGATTCCCCGCCCACCACAACCCCCGCTGCTGACCTTCACACGCGCCTCACGGCCGCAACTCCACTTGGCCGGTGTCCTTCCTGCTCGGCATTCCTGGATGATTGACTCCAGAATCTCAGCGGTGCCCCATTTACAGGGAGACGCATCCCTGTGACGCAGCTCAAAACAAGCACCATAGAGAAACGCGGAAGTATGGGATCCGTGTGCAGACAGGACGACGGTTGTGCTCGAGAATCCAGATAGTTTTTCCAGGCATCGACCAGCGCGTTTCCGTGGCAATTCTAATTAAAGGTACACTTCATCAGAAATAAATAATTTAAACATATATGCCTGAAAACGATTATTTTTCTTAATTTTGTTGGCAGTATGTTTTTTTTCTATTCCTATGAACATAAAACATTTAACATATGTGAAGAACTGTCTAGTTGACTGACTTATTTGTTCTGAAAGCAGAGCTCTTGTATTGGTTGCTATGGGCAACATAGAAAGTCTTTCTAGACCAAGACAGTTTTCATACATGTGGCCCTAACAGTTTATACGTTAAAAATTGGATCATATACACGTAGACATACACGTAAATAACGTTTATGAAAATTTTAATATAAACTATAATCGAATATATACATTAAGATCTATAGTTCATAAATTGATTAAAGGGGTTCTCTCAACACGCTGTTTCACCGAGTTTAGCAGTTTGCACCTACTCTGTTTTAATACAGGTCTGTAGGTACTAAAGCGGGATTAGCATATTATAACTCATACAATAGCCAACTCCTCCCGTTTTATGGCGGGGGGGGGTGGGGGGGGGGGGGGGTCCCGACTAATTTAGGTCCCCTCCCTGCCCTCCCGGGGTGTTGGCATTCCTCCCACCGCCAGTAGGCGCGGGGGGCTCTTAAATTAAATGGCCGCGGCGACAGAGATGTATACGCTAGTGCGCTAACTCTGGCCCGCCGCCGCAACTACAGGCGGGGTGAAGCCGGCCGCTGCGCCCTCTTCACACCCGCCGAGTACTCGCTGTGCAGTGAGGAGGCAGAAGGGATCGTCCTCTCCTCCCTACGCCCCCAGGTATGTCCGCGCCGTGTGCGCGTCCACAACAGACATGGTCAAGCGGCGCGGGAAGTAACCGCTCGAAGGCTTGCATGGGAGTGGTCGGCGCGGTGCTCTCACTTATCCCCCTGCGCCGCTGAGGAATGTCCGGAGCGCTCCAATGCTGCAGGAGCCTGTGAGTAAGAGGATTTTTATATAATTTATTTTTAATAGCTATATGGGGGTCTCAGCCAGGCAACAATGGGCACAACTGGCAACAGAGGAGACAACAAACCTGGCAACAGAGGTGACAGCTACCTGCAACATTTGGGGCACTATCTGGCTACAATGGCGTCACTACCTGGCACACAGAGGGGACAGCTACCTGGCAACAGAGGGGGCACTACCCGGCAACCATTGGGGGCACTACCTGGCAACAATGGGGGCACTACCTACAACAATGGGGACACTACCTGGCAACAGAGGGAACATCTACCCTGGCCACCAGAGGGGGCACAACCTGCAACAGAAGGGGGCACTACCTGTGCTACCAATGGGGCACTACCTGCAACAATTGGGCACTAACCTAGCAACAATGGGGGCACTACCCTTGGTCGCAACAGAGTTGGCGACATCTACCTGGCAACCAAGGGGCATCTACCTGGCAACAGAGGGGCCACTACCTGGCAACAATGGAGCAGCTACTGGCAACATAGTGGGGGCACTACCTGGCAACAGAGGGGACATCTACCTGCCAACAGAGGGGGCATCTACCTGGCAACAATGGGGGCACTACCTGGCAACAATAGGGGCACTACCTGACTAACAAAGGTGGGCACCTACCTGGCTACGCGGCCGCCACTAAAATCTCACTGCTGTTTTCAATTCAAGTTGCCAACTATGATTTAACTTAAGTGGAGCATCTGACAGTGGGGGAGATTAGTTATGCTCTAACAAGATTCCAGACTAAAGCCTGCTTTTCAGTCCTCACATCACATTCCTTTTGTTTAGTGACACTAATCATGTTTAGCTATAATTAGTTTTCTCATTCTCAGTCCATCAGTGGGTGCGTAACTCCCAGATCTCTGAAGAATTAAACAGAAGTCAGCTCACCCGCCTTGTTAACTGTAGCTCCGCGTCCCAGGAGACACGGCAAGTGAGTCCACCCCCTAACAAGTGATTGAAAGCAAATGGTGTTGCCAGCTTCTTACCGAGATACCAGGTAGTATCACATTAAAAAACCATGCTTTATTAGTACAAAAACATTAAAATCCTCAAGATACGCAGAACATCATAACGCTTATAAGACAGCTTTTTCAACCAGTGTAACACGATGATGATGCCAGGAAGCTGGCGGCCGCATTGCAGCTCTCGCCAGCTTCCGACATGGCAGACCTAGTTGTAGTTGTCAAACGAGCCGAGGAGGCATGTAAAGCGAGAACGTAACATGAAGAGGAAACAATAAGAAGAATCGCAAAATAAATCCATTCCTCGGCTCTCCGCTCTGTGTGGCATGGAGTATGAGTTCCAAAAACACGTTTTTGATTAACGGGTAAAACATTATATCAGAAAAAGAGCTCAAACCTTCAAAAAAGAAAAACATAGAAAAAAATCACTTTCCAAAAATCTAGAACGGGCGCAACATCAGGAATTAGGTTCTTGGAAATTGCCGGGAAATACAGTAATTCAAATTCTGTAAGCCCGCTTGTCTCATTGGGGGGTCGGTAGAAACCATCCCAATCAAATAGAAGCGACAGTGACCCATTAAAACCTATTGGAGAAGCATTGACCAATGAAATTCAAAGCGGGATAGTTTCAAAATACAGTAAAAATGCAGAAAAGAGCTGATTGGTTCGAGCTAGCGGGGGCTTTAGCTATCCCGGCCAATCAGAGCGCGACTACTTTTCTCTCCCATTGTAGTCTATGACAGATCAGGGCACTGAAATCTTAGCGCTGTGAGGCATGGAGTATTAAGTAATAACAATCGTTTTTTATTAAGTGTAAACATTCTCTGTAAAAGAAGGCTAAAACCTCTAATCAAACATACAGAAATAAAAGCCCTAACAACGCGTTTGCGCCGTCACCGGCGCTACAATCATGAATGGTATATAGAGAATTGAGCCGGGAAATACAGTAAATCCAAAATCTGTAAGCTCTTCACATGGTGGGTGCCGGGCAGAAACCACCCAATCAGAATAAGGGAGCGACGTGGAACCAGTTATAAGCTATGGAGAATATGGACGCAATCAAAATAAAAGGCGTAACATTATCAAAAATACCAGTAAAAAAGGCAGAAAAGAGCTGATTGGTTGACCCAGGCTAGCAGATATGAATCCACCAATCATGTTCTTTGCTGTCTATTTGAGTGGAGCTAAGAAGGGCGCGATAGAACGGGCGCCCTAAAAGTTATTACTGCGCTAGGGAAATATTCTAGGTAATTTGGAGATAGGATTGGGGAAGAGGAGGGCTCGAGTCCAGCAGCTTAGCCAATCAGGTCGGTTGAGCTAACCTTCTCATAGAGTTCTATGGGGAAAAGAAAATGCAGAGCGAGCTCTGTTTGTGATTTGGCTAAGTTAAAAGCGGCGCGGGGATAATTTGGACAATGGGGGGAGTCGAGCGAACGCACTAATATATTGGGTTTTCTAATGCCAATCTTGCTATAATAAAACGTTACATGGCAGAAAAAACATTATAAACACAATAACTTGTACCGAATCTCTATAGAAAATGAAACAATAATAATGAGTAGCCCCGATAATAAGAAATAAAAATTCATTGATTCATTTTTATTTGTTTTTATTTTTCGCTACCTCCCCGTATAATTGTGTTAAAATTTATATACACATCGGTACAACTTCGTGAGGTTTATCATTTGATTTCGGCATGTACAGTTTTAATTAAGATTGCCATTAGAAAACCCATAAGAAAGTCGACGCACGCGGTTCTCCCATCTTCCAAAATTAACCGCGCCTCTTTTAACTTAGCCAATCACCAACAGAGCTCGCCTCTGCATTTTCTTTCCCCATATGAACCTATGAGAAGGTAGCTTCCAGCCCTTGATTGGCTAAGCTAGGACGACCCCTCTTCCCCACAACCATCAACAAGTACTAGAATAATTTCCCATAGACAGTAATAACCATAGGGCGCCCTTTCCATCGAGCCCTTCCTAGCCACTCAAATAGATCGCACTACATATGATTGAGGTGGAAACATAATCATCCGCCTGTCTCAACCAATCAGCCTTTCTGCTTTTTACTGAGAATTTTGAACTGTCCTCCTTTGCATTATGATTGGTCACATACTTCTCCATAGCTTATAATGGATCACTTGTCGCTCCTATTTTGATTGGTGGAATTTCTGCCGACCAATGAGAAGAGCTTAACAGATTTTGAATTACTGAATTTCCCGGCAATTCTCAATATCTCCAATTACCTGATGTAGCGCCTGTCTCGGCTTCAAACGCGTTGTTCGATGATTTGGAGTGATTTATGTTTTTGAATGAGAAGGTGTCAGCTCCTTTTTCAGATAATCTTTATGACACCTAATAAAAAGGATTTTTTTTAATCAAACACATCTGCCGCACGGAGTTGAGAGCCAAGATTCTCATTGCCCCGACCCTGGCCATTGACTACAATTGGACAAAGTAGCTCACGGCTCTGATTGGCCGAGCAATAGCCCGAGCCACCGCTAGCTCAACCAATCAACTCTTTTCTGCAATTTTACTGTATTTGAACTGTCCTGCCTTTGAAATTGATTGGTTCAATACTTCTCGGAAGGTATTGAAGGGTCCCTGTGGCTCCTAATGCTGATTGGCCAGGATTGCCAAGCCCCCGCTTAGCTATCAACAATCATCTCTTCTTCTGCATTTTTTACTGTATTTGAACTTTCCCGCCTTTTGAAATTTGATTGGTGAATACTCTCCAAGGTTTAATTGGTCACTGTCGCTTCTATTTCTGATTGGGCTGTTTGATCTAGAAGACCAACGAAAGAGCTTACGAATTAAAATATACTGTATTTCCCGCAATTTCCAATATCCAAATTCCTGATGTAGCGCCGATCTTAGATTTTTGAAAGTTAGATTTTTATTTATGCTTTTTTAGAAGATTTGAGCTTCTTTTTCTGATAATGTTATACAACGTAATAAAAACGCTTTTTATTCATACTCCCTGCCGCACGGACATGTTTCTAAGGATTTTTCGTTCATTTCCAGCCTGTCTCGATTCGGAATACATGATAGGCTGCAGTCCTTCTGCCCTAAGTCCCCGCCACTGCGTCTCACATACGAGCGAGGCGCGGTGGACTTTACACCTGCATGTATAAGAGCGCACATACCGTCGCCCGACAGACATGATGTGGTAAGCTTTCCCACGTTCGTGCGCGTCGAAAACTTGCGCGTCCGACGGGGCAAGCTTTCATACAGTCTGCACCACAGTTTTCTATCTTAGAATAGCGGTGGTGCCACCAGTGGGAGATGGCGTATCAAGCCAGCTTTCCATAGATGCTGGCTAGCCTATTCAGGTATCCAGAAAAGCTGGGTGAAGCGAACTATCCCCACACATGACACACAGCTTTTTATAAGTTAGAAAACTGTGTCACATGTGGGGATAGGAGACTTCAATCCGAATTTTCCTGGATGCTGGATAGACTAACCAGTGTCCTGGAAAGCTGGTGAAACCTCATCTCCACAAGTGGCACCCAGCTCTCTATTAATAAAAACATAAGGACGAACCGCTTTGTTTGATTGGGCAACACCCAGATTTCCGATTGCTGAATAGCCTATCCAGCATTCAGAAAACTGGGCAGAGATCACAACATCCCATACAAGTGGCCACCTATTTTTTCCAGCTTTTTTTCTGGATTGAGCTGACTAGGCCTCCAGGAAATCTGAGTAGACACCCATCCCCCAACAGGTGGCACACAGCTTTTATCTAAACAAGAAAACTGTGTTCTCCATCCAGCTCAGTAATCATCCATAAAGCCACTATTAACAAAGACAGTAAGGGCACAATTTCTCCACGGCACGGCTTGCGGCTGTTTTTTCAGACAGTTTGTCAAGTTTTTGCAGACCGTCTGAAAAAAGCTGCAACAAACGAGCTCAATGGTCTTCCTATGGAAAACCCATGCAGCATTTCCCACTGCAATGGTGTCTTCCGCCTGCGGGCTGCCCGAAAAACATTCAACATGCACATTCAGCCGTCCGGTTATCAGAAAATTATGTAGCAAGTGAGATGTGAAGCGAGATGGGCTTTTCACCGCACTTGTGGAGAAAGGCCCCCACCCCCCCTCCCGTGGCTTGTGTAGCGGGCACACATAACCGGACAAATACCGGTCAGATAAGACCGACCCATATTTGTCCATTGCCGTGTAAAAGTGGCCCTAAGTATGCCATTTCTGTGCAGATTAACTGTCCAAGCCAGTGTCATCTTTTACTCACTGTCACCTTCATGTATGAATGATGATGCAATAAAATGCAAATGACTGCTGAGGCCATGAATTAGACAGCCATGGTCATGTGCCAATGGAATTTAACAAATATTTGCTAAATCTCACGTAAGCGACAACTCTGGATCAACCGTGATTTAAAAGATAAGTAGGATTTATTATGTTATTAAAAAATGGCGCATTTCTAAATATTCAGTGAGTTAGATAACCCCATTAGAGATAAGGTAGAACCCCACGCCTATCGTCATTGAAGGCATAACAAACGCTATGCCTTCAATTTCTGAAGTGGGTAAATCTCCATTAGACTATAAGGCGACTGCCCGTTGACTATATACATCCGGGTAATGTGACATCTAACTCTGCACTATATTTTTAAAATTGTCCAAGTAAGAGATTCGCAGCCACACGCTAATTGTGCAGCTACAAGAGTGGAGAGCCACCTGTTAGTGGCAGTCCGGGCTCCTCCAGTGCGAACGAGCAGAACCGTTTTATACCTGACCCTGCCTTCCCAAACTTTATATTTACAGTTGGAAACCCAGAAAGTTACATCCAACAAATAAAAAAGACACATATACATGTTTTATCACAATCTACCGAGAAAAATCAAATAAACCTTACCTGTTTTAAGATGTCAATTAGGAACCAAATTATGTATATTACACCATATGCCAAATGAGATGAGAGAATTTTTTAAATGCATTTATTTATTACATTCTATGCAGAAGTCATAAGTTGACATACACTAGGATTACTATGTCCTTTAAACAATTTGGGACAGCCCCAAATGATGTTGTCTGTCTTTGGAAGCTTCTTATAAATTTATTGGTAACATCTTAGTTAATTAGAGACACACCTGTGTTATATATTTTATTGCACACCAGAAACACATTGATTCCGTGTGTAACATCATGGGGAAGTCTAAAGAAATCAACCAAGATATCAGGAAGTGAATTTGTGAACATGCTCAACTCTGGATCCATCCAGGGGCAATATTCCCATAAACCTGAATATGCCTCAATCATTTAACAAACAATTGTTACCGCAAGTTGCAAAACAAGATGAAAATGACCAGCCATTATACCACTCAGGAAGGTATAACAGGTTCTGGTCTCGAATGAACGAGCCCTTTGTCCGAGACAAGTGCATAACAACCCCAGAACAAAAGCAAAAGAACCTTGTGAAAATGCTAGCGGTAGACTGGTAGATTTTGTCATTAATCCACAATGAAACCAATACTGAATCAACATGGGCTGAAAGGCCACTGTGCAGCAAGAAGCCATACTCCAAAAGGAACATAAAAAAGCAAATTAAAGTGTGCAAACGGCATACAGGAACAAATACCTACATATTTGGAGATGTGTCCCTGAGGTCTGACGAAACTAATATTGACAACTTTTGGCCATAATGACCATTGTTTACGTTTGAGGAAAAAATGAGAAGCTGGAAGCCTAAGAAAAAAACACCCAACTGTGAAACACTGGAGGTTGGTGAGTAGCATGATGTTGTGGGTTGTAGTTCTGTAGCAGGATGGGAAGGTGCATGTATTATACAATAGATGGCATCATGATGAAAGAAGATTATTTGGCAATACTGAAGTAAGATCTCAAGACTCAAGAATGGGTCTTCCAAATGGACAATGACCCGAAGCATACTACCAAACTGGTTACAAAGTGGCTTAAGGATAACCAAGTCAATATGTTTCGAGTGGCCATCACAAAGCCCTGATCTCAATCCTATTGAAATTTATGGGCAAACTGAAAAGGAAGGTGCGAGCAAGGCGACCTCCAAACACGGCTACAGTTAACACCAGTTTCTATACAGAGGAAAGGAGACAAAATTCCTACCCAACTATGTGAGAAACTTTGGAAGGGATATCCAAAACATTCACCCCAAGTCATACATTTTTTTTTTTTTAATTAAGGCAATGCTACACATACGAATGAAAACGATAAGTAAACTTTGAATTCTTGAGCAGAAAGTAAATAAGAAAATGCCTTAAAGGAGGTTTTTCGCATTACCTTAAATGGTGTTCAGAATAAGGGGACAGTATAAAACAAGGCCAACTTTTGCAATGGATGTGATTTGCAAAGCTATCTTGTTTTCACGGTCTCCCTTATCTTTGTTTTGTATAAACAGTGTTGGCCAGTGCCGGTCGGATTCCGTCTCGTTGTATGCCATTGGCTGTTGGCCAGTCCTGACTGGAATAAAACTCACCTGAAAAAACTTTGAGACTCTCGATTTCACATATTTTTGTATCAAAAAATGTTTATAAGCTGCCCGCGACATTCAACGTGATCAAATGATTTGGGAGTATTTAAGTTAAAAAAATTTTTGGAGATTTGAGTGGGGAAAAAAAAAGAAAAAAAAATGATGGTAGTTTATTGTGGATTTAGGGTATATACGAAGGGAAAAAAAATTCTTGAGATTGAAAAAATAAAAAAAAAAGAAAAAATTAAAATAATAAAAAAAAATCTGTGCAGTCTACACCTATCCTTACCTCTCAATAGAGCCCATTCACTGCCTCTCACTGGCCAACTGACCTCCATTTTAAGAGAGAAAAAAAATAAAGAAAACATCACCAGACTTGCAAGCTCTACTTCTTATTACAGCCTGTTGAGAGATTTATAAATGCTTCTTTATGTGATTTCCACTAGTAGTACTTGCCAATTTAAAAATCAGCCCTGGCACAAAGCCCCCACCAGCCCACATACAATATATCCAGAATAATAACATTCCGCTTGTTCTCGAGCAACTCGCCCCTGTTCTAAAATAAAACTTACACTGTATAGGTGCTTTCACATGAGCATTTATTGGTGCATTGTAGGGGTTATTTGTGCTTATTTTGTGCATAAAGGCAGAGCAGTTACTGCAGTACATTACTACACAAAAAACGTCATCAAAAAATTGCAAAAAAAAAACACTCTGTGTGAAAGCAGCCTACACACATGACAAGGAAGAAAGAAACAGTGGTGCAATAGAACCCCCTCATCACAGATTCAGGTGTGCACTTGCTTTACAATCTGGACAAGCCGATACGACCTACATAAGCACCAACAAACCCTACAACCCCACCAATCACAACACTCATTAGTCAGTCACCATCACATAATACAGCACTGACTCATCACAAGACGATAAAAATGACCCTGACAGCAGGGACTCCACAGAGGACGTCATCTCTGATGGGAGTATTCTCTTCTCCTTTTATCTTCTTCTGGCCCGCAAACCTCCATGATGTCTTCCCTGATGAGTTGTACCCTTCCATATTCTTCTCTGTCCTGTAACGTCAATGCAACGTCTTACTTCTCCCAGTCACTACTCGTACCTGTGAATTTACCACAAATACTCTTAGACTCCACTCTTTTACCAGCACTTTCCTATCAATTCCCCAAATCAGGTATGTTTTAGACCCTAAAAAATTAGAAATTAAAAAGAATAGTCATATAAGTGGCTGTAAAATAGGTAATCCCCCATTAGGTAATTTGTAAAACAGGCCTTCCTCCATTAATTTGGCGTAGAGTAGACAGTGGCCTACCTCTGTAATTAGCCAGGTAGTTGGGGCTTCCCCCAGTAAACTAAGCCAGTAGCTGGGCTGCCTAGAATTGATAGTGGAGGTCCCCAGTAAATAGCGCAGGTTAGCTGGAGAATCTGCCCCCAGTAACTAGCCAGGTAGCTGGGGCTCCCCCAGTAACTACCAGGTAGCTGGGTGCTGCCCCCAGTAACCAGCCAGGTACTGGCTTCCGCCCATAACTAGCCAAGTACTAGGGCTTGCCCCTAGTAACTAGTCCAGGTAGCTGGGGCTGTCCCCAGTGTATACTATCACAGGTAGCAGGGGCTGCCCCCAGTAACTAGCCAGGTATCTGGGGCTTGCCCCAGAAACCAGCCAGGTAGCTGGGACTGCCCCCAGTAACTAGCCAAGGTCTAGCAAGGGCTGCCCCCATAAACTAAGCCAGGTAGCTGGGGCTGTCCCCAGTTAACTATCCAGGAAGCGGGGCTGCCCATAACCAAGCCAGGGTAGCTAGGGCTGCCCCCAGGTAAACCAGCCAGGTAGTGGGGCTGCCCTGCAGTAACTAGCCAGTGTAGCTGGGGCTGCCTGCCCCAGTAACCTAGCCAGGTATGCTGGGCTGCCCCCAGTAACTAGCCAGGAGCTGGGGGCTGCCCCCAGTAACTACCAGGTAGCGGGGGCGGCCCCCAGAAAACTAGACAGGTAGCGGGGGCGGCCCCCCCGTAACTAGACAGGTAGCGGGGCGCCCCCAGAAAATGCCAGGTAGCGGGGCTGCCCCCGTAATAGCCAGGGGGCGGGGTTTCCCCCCAGAAACGCCGGAAGCTGGGGCTGCCCCCAGAACTCCCCGGGTAGCTGGGGTCCCCCCGTAATTAGCCATTAGCTGGGCTCCCCCCATAATTAGCCATTTATGGGGCTGCCCCCAGTAATTAGCCAGGGGGGGCGGGGGGCAGTAATTTCCGGGTGGGGGCCAGTAATTAAAAAACCGGGGCAGTTGTAGGAGGCAGGGCCAGATGTAGGCGGGCGGGGCCAGTTAAGGCAGGCGGGGGCCAGTATATATTAGGCGGGCCAGTTTATGGGCAGCGGGGGCCTTTTTATGGGAAAGGCATTGCAGTATATAGGAGGCAGGGGCCCTATATGGTAGGTAGGCAGGGCAGTAATAGGAAGGCAGGCAGGGCTGATATATGGGTAGGGGGTCAAAAATAGGGTAGGCAGGGGGGCTAAATATATATGGGGCAGGGGGGTATATAGGAGGAGACAGGGCGTATTAGCCAGGCAGGTAGTATATTGGGGGGGTAAAAAGGGGGAGGCAGGGAGAAAATATAGGAGGCGGCAGGGAGTATATAGGTAGCAGGCAGGGCGTATATAGGAGACAGGGCAGTATTTGGGTAGCAGGCGGGGGAGTAGTAGGTGCAGGAGGCAGATTAGGTAGCGGGCAGGGTAGTATATAAAGCAGGCAGGGTAGTATAAAGTAGGCAGGGGGCTCTTGAAAAAAAAAATAAACCAATACTTACCTGAGGTCTCGCTTCCCTTTTTTTCCCTCTTCCCCGGAGGGGCGCGGCAGCGAGAGGGGCCGGGAGCAGGCGGCGAGACGTCATTACATCGTCGTGACCCCACCCTCCTGGGGCGAACGACGGGATCAGAAATCCCAGCTGTCAGCCTCGGCCGTGCTTGCACCGCCATGAGGGGGCAGCCGGATGGCTGCATGGGGGGTCGGTGCCCCGGGGGGGTGCCCCGGTGGCCTGGCCAGGGGTCCGGTCGCAAATGCGACCGTTGTGGCCCCTGTACGTGCGCCTGGCGGCACTCGGGGCCCGACGGGGGGAAACACCGCCCCGCCGGCGGGCGCCCCCGAGCTGGCCCTGCGACCCGGGATCCCAGGGCCCCCGGGCAAATGCCCGGTTTGCCCTATGGGCAGTCCGGGCCTGCTTCCAGTGGACATATTTATTTGTTTTGTGCTCCTTTTATAAACCCTTAAAACATATTTTCTTTTTTAGCTACCGCTTGACATTGAGTAATGTTACTTCTCTTACTTCTCTTACTTAACTAGAATTCTTAAACCGTTTCCTTGTTCTATTATCCCCAGTTGTATTCAATTTCATATATATGCAATACTATTACTGTGGCCTAAGTGCATCACTTTACAAGTGTCAAAATTAAAATTCATGTTCTTACAATGCTGCCAGCTTATTTAAGTCTATCTGTAATATTTTACAACCAAGCTGAGTTTTAAGTAGCCTACAGAATAATAATAATCAGTGAACACACATTTTTTTCTAAATTTTGCTTAGGGATTGCCTTGGCCCGTCCCCTGGGCACTGTCTTGTGGCGCATAAAAAGCCACACCAGTCCGAGTTTTAAAGAAACTGATGGTTTGTCAATCTTAATTTTAGAATATGCAGCAAAACTAAACAAACAATATCTTCAATTTTATACTTCACCACTAAGACGTATTTTTGAGTAACCACCATGACCCATGAAGAAGTTTTCCCCTAACTTGTTATAAACGGTTCCAATGTGCAATAAACCCTTGGTCAAATAACAGTGTATCCACTTCTTTGGTAAAATGTGTTTCTTTCTTTATTCAGTGCAAACATTAACTTTCAACACTTCATGTTCACCTCAAGTTTTTGGAGGAATTCAAGTCCTTTCCCCTGCATGCAACTCGTGTCTCATGTCCATGCCTAGACTACTGCAACATTCTTCTCTGTGGCCTCCCATTAGCACTCCGTCCCCTCCAAACCATCCTAACTCTGGCCCCCCTGATCACCCTCCTCCCGGTACTTCCCCTGCCCCTTTCCCCTTGCCCAATCCCTTCACGGCTACCCATTTTCCCCCGAAAACCAGTTCAAGCTAGCAACCTTGATACAAGGTCTCCATAACCCCCCCCCTCCATACATTCCTTAATCTCTAAATACCTCCCCTCACCCCAACCTCCCCCCCCCAGGGCCTTTTTTTTTGCTCTCCTCTTACCCCCCTCAAAACCTCTCCAAGACTCTCTCTGCTTCCCCCACATTTTGGGTCACTGCCCCAAACATCAGACTTCCCCTCGTCGCTAGCCCCAAACGTAACCTGAAAAACCCACCTCTTCGGATTGCCTAAAACCAAATTTAACCCTGTTGCATGCTCCACCCCCACAAACATGCGCCCTCACCTTTCGTCTCTTCCCTCCTTCCCTGTAGATTGAAGCCCTCAAAGGGCAGGATCTTCTCCCTTTTGTACCGTTGTTGTCATTATTGTCACTTTAAAAAGTTGACCAATTTATTTTTGTACCGCCCCGAAAATGTACAGCACCCCGGGAAACAAGGGCGCTCTAAAATAAATTATAATAATAATAAAGGGGGGATGTGAGGAGTTCAGGTGCCCAACAGAGGAACCCCACCCTTTCGACCTTTTTGGGGGTCGGTGCCCCCATGGAATAAGCAAGCTGCATGCAAAGGAAAGGACTTGGATTCCTCCAAAAACTTGAGTATACCATGCTTTTCTATTACCCATATCGGGACAATGCATGAAGTGTTGAAAGTTAATGTTTGCACAGAATAAAGAAAGAAATACATTTTACTAGTGAAGTGGATACACTGTTATTTGACCTATGGTTTATTGCACATTGAAACAAAATAAATGATACAGCAAGCAAAAAAGCCTTACCTGTTCAGCACTAACTGAACACAGTATATTCCTCAGTATGAGCTGGAGGGCTTCTCCCACCCATCTTACCCAAATCAGATATGGTGTAACCCTTTGCCGCTCACCACAGCTTGTCTCTTGGAAACAGCTTGCTTTGTCTCAAGCAAGGAGGCAAATGAACAGCCCCTTCCTGCCCTATTAGCTTCCCTTAAGTAGCCACCTGCTGAACTGATAAATCACCTCTCAGGTGTGGTCTCCTCTGCACCTTCATCCAGATGTTTTGTCACACAGGATATTAGTAAAGACATAAAAAAAAATTGGGCCTACCTAAAGTTCTTTTGGTACCCTAGTGATACATTTAGCCTATTTTAAGGTTGCAAAATTTATAGAATTCTTTTTTTGTGTACTTTAACCTATTCTTTTCTATGTGCATATATTGTAACCTGGTTCCTACATCTGTAGCTTTGATTCAAGTCTGTTGTGTGGCAAATATCAAATGCAATCTGGAA
The DNA here is from genome assembly GCA_025379985.1 of Phyllomedusa bahiana. NCBI lineage: Eukaryota > Metazoa > Chordata > Amphibia > Anura > Hylidae > Phyllomedusa > Phyllomedusa bahiana. The sequence continues at coordinate 62,878 of JAODAL010007524.1, read as the reverse complement.
ATCTGGATTTTGCAAAATCCATGGCCAAAATCCAATTTACACTTACAATACTTCATTAGAGAAAACAAACATGTTTTTGTCAATGTGAACTCTTTTTCAGAAATCAGAGTTGGTCGTCAGTAATTGGACTACTAACCACTGTATGCTTTTGTAGTTCATCTTTTTAGAATAAGTTAAAGTATTTGCACCTTACTTTGGTTATTCTCTGGCAGTTGAAGGGAATGCTAATACTTAGACAGAAAATTACTTTAAGACATATTACAAAGATTCATGTTTTCTGTTCCAAGGGCCACATTGTCATACTGTGCCTCTCCCAGTGGTCACAGTAAATCTTAGTGGGGTGTTCCCCATCTAAGACCTTTATGGCACTTCAATTGTAAATACTCAAAACTTCTGTTCGGTACTTCAAAAAGAGAATATGAGACGCCTATTTTCATTGTTGTTTTTATGGGCTACAGAAGTGGATGTTTTACAAGTATAACTAGAAAAACACACATACATTGCCACCTCTCCAATTCATCGTTTCCTCTCTGGAGTCAAACATTTTATGATATATCTTGCAAATCTGACATGATTTTGTCAGAAATAAATACTCCTTTGAGATAGAAATCCAAACATAATAGAAAAACAGTTTTTACTGGATTACTCATTTAGGTTGCTTAAAATAGCACATATAACCCGACAGCGCCAGCCATACAGTGCCCACCATTACAGTATCAGCCATACAGCGCCCACCATAACAATGCCCACCATAACAGTGCAACCCATAACAGTGGCCACACTAATAGTGCCAGCCATACATTGTCCACCATAACAGTCCCAGCCATACAGTGCTCACCATAACAGTGCCCGCCATAAAAATGCCAGCCATACATCAGCTAAATACAGCTATCAAAAGATGAAAATGTCTTTCTGAAATATGTGGGCAGATACAAAGCTTGTATGTGTCCTGATGGCTGGTGGGCCAAACAGTGGAGCATTGGGGCCACATGTGGCCCCCGTACTGTATACTGTGCAGCCCTGATATACTTCTTTTTTTTTTACTTCAACTATGTTATAAAAGTTATTTTTTGTACTCACAATTGGTAAGGTGCAACATGGTTTATTAGTTGCCTATGGTAATATGTGCATTTATATTCCTCCAATCTTGTGGCACCAACCCTGTGGCACCAACATATGGCCCCCAGGCTGCATCCTGTGCAGCCCTGACATAGCATATTCTTTTTTACTTTGACTATTTAGTAAAGTTATTATTTATACTGACAATTGATAAGGTGCAAAATGGGTTATTAGTTGCCTATGGTTACACTTGCATTTATATTCCTCCAATCTTGTGGCACCAACCCTGTGGCACCAACATATGGCCCCCAGGCTGCATACTGTGCAGCCCTGACATAGCATATTCTTTTTTACTTCGACTATTTAGTAAAGTTATTATTTATACTGACAATTGATAAGGTGCAAAATGGGTTATTAGTTGCCTATGGTGACACATGCATTTATATTCCTCCAATCTTGTGGCACCAGCCCTGTTACAAAAAATTCTAAGACCAAGTTTATATGTGTCTGGTGATCTAGAGCCACTATTACTGAAAAACGGTTGCAGGGTTGTAATCAGAAAAAGCCAGAGTTTGGAAGCCATGTACTTGCCTAGGTTATTTTCCAGTCAGAAAAAAACTTAACATAAGGCACAGTTATACAGGCTTTTACAAATGTTGTTTTATGACAGTGCTACACACACCAGTATGCTGTTCTTTATTGACCAATTCCTTTTGTTCAAGCAGTGGACAATATAACTATAACATCAAGAATTCTATTTACTGTAAGGGGCCGTTCACACGGCTTATTTCGGCGCGGATTGGCGCCGCACTGCGCGAATCCGCCGGGCGGGGAGAAAGTGACATGCACATTATCCAGGTGCAATACGCGCCGTGGATAATGTAAGTCTATGGGGCCGGCGGGCCGCGCCTGCGCCCCGCACCCGCCCCTTATTCAAGCCGGAATTGCGAGCGCAATCCGGCTCGCAATTCCGGCTTGAATAAGCCGTGTGAACCGGGGCTTAAGCTATGTTCACACGGCTTATTTCAGAACGTATTTACGTCGTAAATACGTTCCGAAATCAGTTGAAAATCAGTTGAAAATCAGTTGGAAATCAGTTGGAAATAAGTGTCACTTAGTGTGGCACGTATTTCGCCACGGATTTACAATCCCCATTCATTATATGGTGTAAATCCGTCGCGAAATCCGGCCCAATAATTGACATGCACAGTGTTTTTCCGGCCGTTTTGCGGCCGCAAATAAGCGGCGGCAATACGGCACGGAAATACACGTATTTCCCATTAAAACCAATATTAAATGGCCTGCAACTTATTTCAGACTGATTTCGGAACGGATTTACGATCGTAAATACGGCGGCAAATCTGTTCCGAAATAAGCCGTGTGAACGAGGCCATAGGCTAAGTTCACACAGCATAATTGCAGGACGTGAGTGAAGGGGGGCGGCAGCCCGCCGGCCCCATAGACATGCATTACTCGCGGCGCATAAACGCCATGAATAATTGACATGTCACTTATCTCCCCCCATGGCGTATTGTACGAGCAGGGAGAGGAAATGTAATCCATAGTTGTTTATGAGAACTGTGGATTACCCTAATGACTGGAGCGCATTTTGACCCGTATTGAGCGCAGTATGCTGCAAAATAAGGAGCGAAATACGTCCTTATTTAAGCCGTGTGAACTTAGCCTTTAAATGAAATATAATAATTTTTCAAGTTTGATACTTAAAATATATTGGCTCTAGAATCAAATGTTTAAAAGTCAGGATATCTAAACATGTGAAGGGTAATGCTCAGGTTATGGTGTCTGATGTACCTGGGGCAGCACGCTATTTTGCCTTCAATCATGTTTACATTTTTTGGGACCGAAACAGTCTCAGAGTCTGTTGGGAGTGTAAACTTTTTGCGGAGTATCAGTCTAAGAGGTTATGTATTATATCATTATTGATTACTCCTGTCTCATCCCCCACAAATAGTTGAAAATTTGGACAGAGCCCCGCATCTGCCTGTCAGTAAAGGGGTGCAATTATGTATGGGGTAGACTCAGGTGAGTGCTTACTGTTAGTTACAGCTGGCACCTGCATTCAGCGGCTGGAACCGAAGATAACTTAGATTCTGTCCGTTTAGACATGCCATCTATGTAGTAAAGCAGGTGAGGGGCGCACTTTTCCACTTCCCCTGGGATACTGCTGACTAGCAGTCATGGCAGCTGGGAAACTAAGGGCTCGTTCACACGGCTTATTTTGGGACTGATTTCAGCCGTATTGAGCGCTGGATTTGCGCTCCAATACGGCTGAAATCAGTCCCAGGCATTACGGTAATCCACAGTTCTCATAGAGACCTATGGATTCCGTCTCTTCTCCCCGCTCGGCGAATCCGCCGGGCGGGGAGAAAGGGACATGCACATTATTTACAGCGTGTACGCGCCGTGAATACCGAGTGTCTATGGGGCCGGCGAGCCGGCGGCCCGCTGCCCCCACTGCACGGCGGCCGGCGTAATTGCGGGGCGAAATCCGTCCCCGCAATTATGTCGGCAATAAGCTGTGTGAACATTGCCTAATACTGATCCCCAGGCTGTTATCTTCCTGCCCCTATAAAACCTTTCCAGAGGCCAGAGACAGGTTATAGTAGGAAAGCACTAACTGCACATTATTTCTGCTATATGTTAGTATTGCAGAATAATATAAAAATGTTCAGGTTCCAAAGTGGTCAAGAAATCTAGGTAGTCTAAAATGACAGGAAAAAAGTTAAAGAAAAGGACACACAAATAAAAAAAGGAAAAAATGAGACATAATTGGTATCAGCACATCTGTGTATATCAGATCTATTCATAACCTTATCTATATCCCCCACTGTGAATGCCAAAAACAATATGAAAATTTTTAACAAAAACTGATCAGAAACTCACAGGGCTTAGAAAATAGCACCAATGAAAACCACACTTCAGTCTGCAAAAAAGCCGTCATACAGGCGGAAAAATACAACAGTTATTTATTTTAGAAAATGGCGCTGCAAAGCGAATAAAAAAAAAAAATCAGAATTATGCTGAACCTCAGTTTCTGACTCAGTTTCTCTCAGTTTCTGACTATTGCTGTTTTTCAAACAATACTTTATGGCTATATTTCTGTAACCAAACTTTAATGAGTGTATTAGAAGGAGCAGTCCAGATGTCAACCTATTTTTTCATGAGCCCAAATCTTTTCTTTCTGTACCAATTTGTAAGCCATTTATTCAACTCCCTAAACTCTCATTGTACTTTTAGTCTGGGAGTACACAAGCAATAAAGGATCACTTCTGGCAGTTTCTGTTGGATAATAAGACTCCAGTAGGTTGAATGTCAAGTTTCAATAACTTCTATAGGTGAAAGCTTTAAAGACGCTTCTACAAGAACACCATACCAGTCTCTTCATCAGGATAATACACCATAAAATCATGGTGCATTCATTTGATGGTCTCATAATGGATTGGTACGTTAACTCTTACACCTATTAAAGTTATTAGAACATTACGGGGTTGTAGCAAAAGGACATTTATTCTCTGGGGTTCTGTAAACTTTGAGCTTTCTCTCTAAAGCACAATTACTTTATTTGTGGTCACGAACGTAAGTTTCTCACCTAGCTTCCTAAAGTAATGTTCTGACTTCAACGATCTTCTTCAGTCCCACCCAGAAAATGTACCTGTCTTTATTGATATGTTGAACCTGAGTACCTGGAATCAGGTACATGAAAACTGCCTAGGTCTAAAATTCACTTTGTTGCCCATATCAACCAATCAGAGCTCCCCTTTCATTTCATATAGTGCTCTGGAAAAATTAAAGGGGCGATCTGATTGGTTTCTATGGGCAACAAGGTGAATTTTAGACCTAGACAGTTTTCATACCTGTGGCCCAAAGTGTACAATTGCCCTTAATCAAAAGATTGACAGTGGCCCCTTAATGCCTCAATTTCTTTTATCCACCTTCACTTGCCACCCATTTTCTACTGAAGTCTGCAATGCTCCTACGTGTTAAAAGCAGTATGTTTAGATACAAAGCCTGAATTTCCACATACAAAATCTACTGGTATCTAGTGCAAAGATATTGACACTCAGTTGACTGTTCAAAGCATGGATAAATAGTACAGGACACACAGCTTCAATGAAGTTGATGCATTATTTGTTTTGCCTTCATAGAAATAATGTCCCTATATCTTATGTTGAGATATGCTCAGCTGTATAACTACCTATATCCTCACTTAGACTTATGTACAGTTTAAATCACTCCATAAGATTTTGTCTTGGTTATGAATCTAAAGAATAGTTAATTAAAAGTTATATTTTAGATAGGGTTTTTGTGATTCTTCTTAGCAGTGATATGGCAATAAGGCAGTAAGCCACAGTACACTGATATGCGGTCATGCCCTGGCGGTGTTGCAGGGCAGGAGGGATGGTGGTTTCAAAGACTGATGGCTTGTGAAGAATATGCCAACACTGTTGTGAGCCCAGGAAGCTACTGGAAAGAGGGGATCAAGGAGAATTCCTCTTCCTGCATACAGTGAAGGAGTATTTGGTAGGCTCCAAGCAACAAATGAGACTAACCTGTGGCAAGAGGTCCGTATATATGAGATGCAGAAGTTCAGGTATAATGTGTTGCTTTTATCAAAGATTTGAGTCAGTGGCCAAGGGTATCCAGGTGTAATTTCATAGTTGATAATGACTTTGTAGCCATGAGGACTTTCAGAGCCACAAAAAGTTATATTTTTATATTTTAGCAGTGATATTTATATTGGAACCCATATTAGAGATTATTTTTTTTCTATGATATTTCTTTACCTTATTTCCATTCAAGACATTCAGAAAGTGCATGAGGTACACTGTGATCAGTCACCCAACACACATATACTCACACAGCATACCCAAAAATGAATGTCCTTCAACAGTTTTTTACTTAAATACCATATGAACAGCTTTATATTTATGCAGGAGAAATAACATTTCCCCTCACATGCAACCTACACACAAATAGAAAAAAAAATAATAGTAATATTGTAATAGTAAGAATAAAAGAATCTACTTTTTGCCCAATTGGGCCATGCTGTCCAGTACACAGTGCAAAAGTTACTTTTCACAACCTTAATGATCTCTGTATTAATTTTGTTCTGTTGACATCTCATTGAAAGCTAATGCAGAGCTCATTTTAAGCAATGGAATCTAGTTTTAATGCACCATTGCCTTCTATAGGTCTGTGTTGACGTAACCAGAAATTCTTAGTTTTATTTTGTAATGTTAATATATCAGACTATAATACTATTCCTGACAGTCTCATGTTCTACCTCTGCTGATTCCCCTTGATAATAAATGATACCAAGGCTTACCTGTTATGTTAGTGCAGACCTGCTACCATTTACCCAACTCTGAAGTCCAGAATTGATCATTTATATCCAATTTTATAGAATAATATATGTATCTTTATACAGTATGTCACTGTTACACACCACACTGTAATAATTATTTTAGATTCTTGTTATAGATTATGTAGGGTGTAATGATATGCATTCTAGATTTAAAGGTAAGACTTGAACAGTTAAAGAGAACCTGTCACATAGGTTATGCCCCCCCTTGCTGAGGACAGCACAAGCAAGTGACAGACATGCTGTTTCCAGCGCTGTGTCCCTTATTATGTAAGATGCTGTAGTTTTAGAGTATTTAGTGCTCAAATCTGCAGTTTTCAGCTAGAAAAGAGTCAAAGAGTCAGTTTTTTTTCAAACCCCGTCCACCTGAGACTAGTCCCGCCCACCTCAACTGATAAACCTATTACTTTGAATAGGTAGAAACATGTGAATAACTGTCAGTGGGCGGGGCTAGCCTTTGATGGGTGGGGCTAACACCTGCTCATGAATAAGATTTGAGCATTAAATGCTCTAAAACTACAGCATCTTACAGAATAAGGGACACAGCATTGGAAACAGCAGGTCTGTCGCTAGCTTGTGCTGTCCTCAGCAAGGGGGCATAATCTATGTGACAGGTTCTCTTTAAGATAAATACTTTGTTTCCTTTTTGAACTTTGCTTACAACACAGCTCATACTATTTTTACCCTTCCTTTTATTGTTTTTATCCAGATTGTTTAACTGCTTTGGGAGTGGAATTACAGAGCCCTGTTGACCCTTTAATAACAACATATGCTACATAATATGCCCGCTGTATGGTGTGAAAAGGAGAAGTGCTTTTGGCTGTCTCAGTGGTAAAATCGAATTTATAAAATGCATGTTTAAACTACAAATAAATTTGCCAGTAAGTAGAAAAATTCCTGACCGCCTACTGGCAATCAGATCCTTCAAGCAACATTATACCTTTTAATATGACCAGCAGTGGTGAGCCTTGTTTTGTAAATGGCATATGGTAACTGAGGGCACGGTTACAGATTTTACAAAGTGGTCGAGAAACTGCAACCTACACCTCTAATAACCCTACTAGATGTTTTGTCAGTAAACAATGGTCTATATTTTAATATATTTCCATACATAAATACACAGAGAGATGTATGGGATGTTAACTATAGCTGCAAAATCTAAAATTACCTCTGCCAAGTTAAGCCCTGAAGAAGAAGCCTTTTCAGTGATAAAATACCATATTCATATTCATATCACTTTCCTCCATTCTAATACTGTTTTCCTCATAGAGATACTGGATAACCTTAGGGCATACTAAATGTGATCAGGGATGTAAAATCATACTTGATGCTGAGGTCGCTTCAGGGGAATAAATGCACATTCAGCTATTGTTGAGCATAGTATGAAGTTTTTTTGTTGCTTCAGGATGGTTTACATCAGTTGTACGCCAGAAGAAGGCTCGGTCCAAGTGAACACAAGTTGATGAAGTTGTGCCTGTGGACATTACTCAAAAAATGGTTCTCCAAGATAGTACTGTCATGTTCTATCTCGTCCGTGGACCTCAGCAAGAGACTGCAGGTGTTTCTCTATATTTACTCACCCTGGGGGATCTGTAGACTTTGCAGTAAACTGTAGTGGAAGTGAAAGTGATTTGATTTTGATCCCATTACAGGCACATTTACCTCCACTATTTCGGTGGTAATAGCATATTGGAACCGATTATTTGTACCTGCAGTGAAACTAATGCGATGTCACAAATCGTTGGTAACTCTAGAGCTGAACAGGAGAAAAATACAAGGTGAACGCTTAATTTGAGTTAGAATTCAGGTAGAATTTCACAGGTCCTAATTAGAGAAGGCAATACCTAACTAGCCCCAAAGCATGATACTCTCCAAATGTCTTTGCAACATATCTTGGATACAAAAGAGGAGGTTGAAGCAAGAAATATAAGTATTTTAAGTGTATATTCACATGTGGGAGATTTGTGCAGAGATTTCTGTGAATGTTCCATTCAGCTCCAGCATTTGAGGACTGCAAATTTCAATGTAGCTATTACAAATGATACCATTTAGATGAGAACTGATTTTCAATGTCACAAAATTTTGCAGTAAATCTGCTCCATGTGAATATACCATCAAATTTACTGATCCACAGAATGCATGACAACATTGGCCCAACTGTACTCTTATATTATTATGTTTCAGTTTATTTTTGCAGAATTTTGAATTTGCTAAAATAAACTTTAAAGAGATTTTCTCTGACTCTATTAAAAAGATCACATATTGATATATAGATATAGATATATACCCAATATTATCCAGAGTCTTGTCACCCAGGGCAGATTTCCAATATTTGTAACACCCATGTCTTTTGTGTGACTTTAAGGGAATGTTCACACACTGTATTTGTGGGTTGTAATTTGGCGCATGATTGACCTGCAATACGCCTGAATTGCGTAAAGCAAATATGATAATTCATAGCTCTCGTTGATTACTGGAGAAAAAAGTGACATGTCACTTCTTCCTGACGTTTACGTGCCGGGGAAAGTGAATGTCAGTGAGAGTGCTTCAGAAGTTCGCACTGGCCAGCGCGTACTTCTGAAGCAACAGGCGTATTGCAGGCGTATAGCAGTGTGCAGAGTACGCAACGAAATAGCCTGCAATACGCCTGTGAACATACCCTAAGGCAAAACTTCCACCCGATTGTTTATTTATTAAGCAGAACTTGTAGAAAGTGGCACCCTCAACAGGTTCTTGCCAACCAGCAGAGTAAGAAATGCAACAACCAGGAGTGACCCTTATCTCTCTGGCCTGTGGTAAGCCATTATTAGAGGGTAAATGCTATTTTCCCTGATTGCGTAAAAGACTTTTGGCACGGCCCATTAAAAAAAATGGTATTGGACATTTTATTGTATGTTGTGAATGTGTGAAATATATAAATATGTACATTGTACAAATACTTCAATTTTATGTATGAACTGTGTAATTGCTTGCCCCATGCACTGTCTGACTGACCACCTTATGTACTGAGTTACAGTTTAATGGGTTGGCAGACCCATGGTTATCTCCTTGGCTTACTACTTGCAGTATAAAGTGCCAGCGTTAGTGTAGATACAGGAATATGTAGGTGTGAGTAATGAGATGCTGAAATGTTACAACAATCTGTTAGTAGAAGGGAAAAATAGGAGTTCATTTAAGGGACATAATGGACACCAGTTGGGTAGTGTGCATGAGAAGCCTGTGAGACCTGCTGTAATCTGAGAGAGAGCAATTAGACTTGAGCTTGCCTACTGAGTAAGTAACATCTGTATGCAAGTCATCTCAAGTTATAACAGGGAGCAAGGGATAGATACCTTCATTTTTTGGAGAAATTCAATTGGTGAGGCCCTGTGGGCTTTGTGACATCTTTATTCCTACAGGAAACCATATTGGGGGCCTACATGAGTTCTTCAATCCTGGATATTTGTAAATGGCTTGCAAATTGTGAGAGATTGGCTGTCTTTTGACCCTTAAAGGACAACTCCAGTTTTTATTTTTTTAATTCATTAGAAATTGCTTCTAAGTGCACAGTAGTGCCAGTAATTTTCCTTACCTACAGCTGCACACAGGATTTCTCACTGCTGCAACTGAGTTGTATGACACACATTTTGAATTATTTAAACAAACAGCATAGTTGTGTAACCTGGAAGCGAATCTCTGTGCGTTCCTATGGGAGGTTCAATGTTTGTCTCATAGAAATGCATAGAGAGCCAGACTTCCTGTCAGCATCAAAAGCAATGTGTCTTTCAGCTAATTAACAATGCATTTGGCAATGCATTTGTTGCATTAGCCAGAAATCATGTATGCATTTGCAGGTAAGTGAAATTACTGGCACTACAATGTACCTAAAAGCAATGAACTATAGAGTGAAGAAAGCCAGTGGACTAGTAGGAGATATTGAGACAAATAGAGGGGGATCTTTGTTGATGTAAGTAGGTTAAAGAAAACCTCCTTCTGCATACAGTGAAAGCTACAACCAGTATGCTGCAAGTCAAAAAGTACAGTTAACCTATAACAAGTAGCGGTCGTCCGTTCTTATTGACCTGAGGAAGAGTTATGTTAAGCAACCATACTGTTATCCTATTATGTTGCTGCACTGCAATTTAAAGGGAATGGTCCCCTGAACAACAATGTTCTTCGTTGTCAAGAATATCGGACTGGGACGGTTTAACTATGTGGTGGTCTGAGATTTGCTGTCAATAGTTTGGAGACATTTTATTGCAGCCACAAAGACACTAGACCTACCAGCACAGAGGGACTGGAGCAAATCTATGAATACCTCCAATAAAAAGTACAGTGATATTGTGTTACTGTGAAAATAAAGTGAAACTTTAACAGTCAAGTGATCCTTTTATATGCTAAATGGTTAGGAAATGGAAACTATTTAGACAATATTATCTTTTAGTTAAAAAATGTTAATGATATGCTCTTATCAGCAAAAACTTAAAACTTTAACACATGCATATTAAAAACTCTTCTGCTTGGGCCTCCAAGTCAGAAGGGACAAAGACAGAACCCGAATGAAATGTGAGAAAACATCATTGAAAAAATTAACACCCTTTCAAAGAACACATTATCACATGGTAATAGGCTAATGCACTATGTAGGTGACACTGCACCCATTTGCACCTGTATTGTTACCCTATTTGGTGGACTTACTTTAGAATAGGAGCTGAAGCAATAATAGACCATCTGTGTACTCTCATAATAGACAGTGTTTAGTTTGCTGTTTACTACAATATATGATGAAATTATGCATATTATAAAGCTTTCAAATTATTATCAATGTTATTACCATCTAAAAAAATTGATTAATCACTGTTTTGCTTCATTTGAACTGAAACAATGCTAACATAGCCACTCAAAATATTCTTGGGTTTTTTGCTTCTTATAGAATACAGAAAGCTCAGTCTATCCTAATTAACTGTCACAATTCCTTGGCAACACTTCTCTCTTCCATTTTCCTTTTCTGTTCTTGACCTGTAGGTTCCAGAAAGGCATATCCATCTCTGCCTTTGATAAAAATATTGAATGTCAGACTTTCATTGACCTGTTAAGGTCTATTGGGTGGAGCTTCTGTATTAGCAATTGTTAGAAGTCTTTATGCTTGTTGCACTTGCTCTGTGACACAATAGATTAGGACAGGTGGAGTAGACAAAATCATACCATCTGGTGAAATCAGGCCTGACCTGGCAGCAGAACATACTAATTACAAGTTATTACTACCGATCTAACATTGAAAAAAACAGCTTTACAGAGTATTGATTTGATTTTCCAATATAAACTAAACTTCTTGTTTCCCCTTTAACTACAGAGAGTATACACAAATTCAAGATCAGAATTCTGCTTACACGCAGAAAAAAATATTATATATATATATATATAAATAATTTCTTCCATAATCCTCTATAATTTAAAGTAATGGATGAGAGAGTTAATAAAAAGAATAAGTTTGGCTTGACAGAAAAGAAAAAAAATATCTTAAAAGAGAAAAGCTTTGGATGACAGTCTTTATGAAAGTGTATATAAAGACTTTACATTTTCCAGTAATTGTTTAGGGCACTGAATTAATGAATCTTGGCTGGGAGTCTTCATTTGAAATTATTTCAGTCATGTCTGCAGCTAGGCTGCTTTGGAAAGCCCGTTGTCTGAATTTGTAGAGAAGGCCTTGAACCCTGCCATTCAATTCCTTTCAGCCCATCAGCTGAGTGTAATTGCCAGAAAGAACACCAGACCGCTAAGCCTGATTGTTCGTCAACCTCCTTTGAGGTTGAACACTATGAAAAGCAAAAGCAAAAAAGGAAGCCAGTCTTTTGATGTTGTATTTCTTTATCTCCTCCTTTTTTTGTATTCCCACTCCCACTCTGAGAATGACACATTTCTTTATATGGCTTCTCCTCATCATTATAGAGACAATAATTAATAAGGCCTTTATAAAATGAGCCCTGAATTGGTGTCATCGCAAGGGTGGTCCAGACAAGCTCTGTAGTGAAACCTCGGTGGGCTTAGGCAGTGCTTGCCCTTTGCACAGGTCATCTTTAAATACCTTGACCCCAATTTTCGCTCTCCTTCCCTAATGAGGTGATTCACATAAAATTAGACGAAATGGTAGACAAAGTGGGAAATGTGTGGCTGACACCAAACTAGTAAAATTTCATTATCTTTATTGTGCCTGTGACATCAGCTGTGTATATTCTCAAGGACATAAGATCTTTCTAATTTTGTTTCAGCTACAAGTTTTATATAATTACTTTCACAAACTCACACTTGTTGCCTGTTATTTGTTCAGAAGTACAGGCCAATGGCCAGTTACATGGCCCTTACATGGTTACGCAAGTCAACTTCTCTTGTATGGCCTTGCTTTATTGCTTTAGTTTTAATGATCATTAAATTAATTTTACTGCATCTAACTAAAGACTGTAATATCTCAGCTATCACTGATGAATGAACCTCTTTGAGATGTTTTATAAAGCGGGTTTGTCAGCACTTTTTTTGTGGACAGCCTGTTACAAGGAACACATGGTAGTCTAATGTCCTTTTTTATCTTTAAACAATATAGGGATTATTATAAAAACTAGTAGAAAAACTTGCATGAGCATTATGTACACTTGCACAGTGAGGGCCACATGTATGAAAACTGACTAGGTCTAAAATTCACTTTGTTGCCCATAACAACCAATCAGAGCGCCCCTTTCATTTCATATAGTGCTCTGGAAGAATGAGAGGGGCGATCTGATTGGTTGCTATGGGAAACAAAGTGAATTTTAGAACCAGACAGTTTTCATACATGTGGCCCTGAGAGACCATAATTTTTTTGAACTGGGAAGTTTCTACCGGTCCTTGATAGACTGCTTATCTGTTTCAGCATACAGATGGAGCAAAGTTGACATCATGGCTTTCTATGTTAGCTGTTCATAGAAATCGGAAAACAAAAAAAAGTTGAGATAACATTCTGTGCCATGATATCTTGATGCATTGTCTGTTAAGCTTATCTTTGCTACATCTGTATCTGCTCTTTATCAGCTCATGATAAACTCTGTTTTCTGTATGTTTTTCACATATAAGGTATATGAAATTGTTTACTGTTCCTTTAACAATAACATGGGACAACTACAGTGTGCTAAAAAGTCCACTTCAAGTCATGGCACACATAGCATAGTCTATATAGAGTAACAAATAAATCCTGCATCTTTGTCCATAGAGCAAGAGACAACATACATTTTGCTATATGATGGCTTCATATAGCAATGTTTTACATAGATGTTATCCAATAGCAATAACACTTTTAGAGGAGACCATAACCACTATATGGCATAAAATGGAACATGCCAGGTATGAAATCAAAGATCTGCTTATGAAATTGGAGGAATTATGAAACCGAGTAGGGTATGGTGGACGTCTATAGGTGCCATGAGTTTGTCCAACTTGGAGGTTGTACAAAGCTGTATTAGTAATATTATTATTCTATTACTATTTGTAAAGCCTAAAGGAAAGAAGGGTGGGCCGCTTAGACAGAGAGGTAATACACTGAAGAAATCGGTTAAGGTTGATGTAACTTATGCACTGCAAATACTTTACTTTAGGACTTTCCTTGTAGAAGGTTTGGTGACCTGATTTTTGTCTTGCATACAGAAGCAGTAAATAAGATTCAGTGGGCATGCAAAGCTTTTAAATACATGGGTATTTGAATCTTAGTCTGACCCCAACTGTGCATCATCTTTATTGCTTTTAGAAAATGTAAAAGTAAGTTATACATGAAGAAAGCAGAACTGTATTGTCTGGTGGTAAATGACCTTATGCTTTTCTTCAAGCAGTGAATTGAGGTCCCTTTGGACTACAAATATACAGCAGCAGGTAGCAAAACAGGTTATCCTTAAGACCACTTGACCTCACACACAGTTGCTCTTGTCTGGTTCCTTTGGTAGGTTCTGCGGCAATGGCAGTGTTCAGTGATATATCTGTAGAAATAACCTTAAATTCATTCCTGTAAGAAAACAGATTCTATCAGGTTGCGTATTTGCTGTACACATTCATTTCATTCCCAACATAAAGACATAGAGGAATTCTTCACAGAGAGCCTGGGCAGAGAAATGACATAGGAAGAAAATAGAGCTGACTCCAGAAAGCACAGTAAATAAAATGCCATAACATACCATACATTATCTCAGTATGATTCCATTTTACCGTGTTCTCTGTGCGTGCTAGGAGTATCAGGGTAGTAATAATGGTACACGTTATGTTCTACACAAACTTATGGCAAGATGGTCTGTATTTGTCAAAAGTAGTGAAAAAGACACATTATAATGTCCCATATTTGACTCATTGGGACAGTTACAATACAACAATTTTGTCTTCTAACAACAGCTACTAACCTCAATCAAATGAACTGTATAAGGAGAAGTGAACCATTAGGGATCATAACGTTAAATTACAGGTTAGAGTAACATATAAACAGTTAACAATAGATTTGAATCATGGCAGTGAAGAACCCACAGACTACATCTCAAAAAAAATGTTTCTGGTGTCATATAAATATTAGAATTATGATTCAGAAATTATGATAACCAGTATTGTTCATACTGTAGGTAATGTCACTTATCATACGTTCAGCATTCTCACATTTTTCCGCATAACTACCATTGTTGGAGTTTTTTTTATATGTCTCTTTATATTTCATCCAATAAGACTAGTTTGCATTGGTTGTAATTGCTTTTACTACCACAGAGATAAAGACATCCTGACACAACTGCCATTTACTATCTATAGTTTACAGCTCAGAAGCATGGTGCAGTGGGACCCTATCATTAAAAAGGCTACATTTCCTATGCAAATAGGCATGTACATTTTTTTAAAATAAAAACAACAAAAAAAAGAAATACCAGGTAATTCAAACAGATAGGGCAACATGTATAAATGGGTGTGCACGATTTTTTATTGTGTTTTGAGTCAAGTAAACTGTCCTGGCCCTGTTCGATAGATGTATGAACATCTGCTCCAATCACGCCACTTCTGAATGTGGGGGCGTGTCGTGCCAGAATCATACGATGCACCAGAAATGAGAGACAGACACCTATTCACACCTATTGTACCCAAGATTTTAATACCTAATGGAGAATTTAGCCGTCCTGTTTATATAAGCCAACTTGTCTGTGTATAGCCTGTAAGGTGGCTGCCGGAAAGGTCTGTGATGGTGTGTATATCATGCCAGGTTTCTGCAGGCATAATGGTAAACGGATGGCAAGCGACTTCAAGGAAGAAGAAAGTTGCATGGTCCCGCCACTGGTAAGTGGCAGTTACGTGTCACCAAGGTACTGGCCTTGGGGAGGTAGGAGCCATTGTTTCTTCTTTTGTCAGCTGCAATATGTAGTTGGCGCATGGTTAACAGCTATTATAGCTGTTGGCAAACAGCTTAGTCTGGGACGGCTCTTATTGAGAGCAGTCAAAGTGTTGGGTGGCTGCTCCCCATGTTCATAGCCAGAATTTGGCTGGCCTATATAAGTCAGCTGATTAGTTGTGGCTGTTATCCAGGACAAAAGAGCATTTGATCTGAGAGGCTACAGACTGGAGATAGTCAAGATCTCCCATACAGCCACTGCTGACTTAAGGTGAAGTGAGGATAACTACCACTGTGTTAGCCAGCGCTCAAACAAGCAGGATTTCATTTTGTTTGTTTGGTTTTCATATGCACCTGTTGTCTTTGTTTAGATGTACAAGAGTCAATGAAATACGGAGCAACCGTATTTGGACTATAAAATCTGTCTCTGTCTCTGTCAGACTTTGCTACGATCCCAGAGCAGTTGCTGCTCACAAGCCACATACAGTTGTAACATTTATTTTAGTTCTCTTTGAGTTTCCATTGGCAGGTAGAGTATATATATATATATATATATATATTATATATATATATATATATATATATATATATATATATATATATATATATATATATTTCCAAGAAGCAGCAGCAGCACTTCCTAAAAATACTGGTGGTGCCAGTGAAAATTTAAAGCTCAGCATAAAGCTCCATCAATTCAAATATCAATGAAAGAAAATTTAAGCACTCTTCCAGGTGAATTGTAAGAAAAGTGGTGCGTTTATTCTCAAATATCAAAAACAGACGTTTCGGCTCCCTCTCAGAGCTGTTTTCACTTGAATGGCTTACATGGGACAATTGGTATACGCCAAATAGGGTTTTTTGCCTCCCTCTGGATCAACACCGTAGGGTCATAGCTTAGACTTGATGGACTTGTGTCTCTTTCCAGCCTTATCTCCTATGTTACAATGGCCTTTGTTGTGATCTAAGAACAGATAACATCACAGTCAAGTTAAACTTTGCTGTATCTGTACTTTACATGTATGACCAGTAATTGTTGCCTCCTTGTGTTATTCAGCTAACAAACAAAAAAGAAACTTTCTTATCGATACAAAAAATCAAGGGTCTCACGAATGAAAACTGTCTATGTTTAAGACTTTCTTTTTGGATCATAGAATCCAATCAGAGTTCCCTTTTCATTTCATGCAGTGCTCTGAAAATTGAAAGGGGAGCTCTGATTGGTTGCTATGGGAAACAAAGAACATTTTAGACCTAAACAATTTTCATATATGTCCCCCCAAGAATACAACAAGGCACAATATTGTGGAGCTGGTAGTTATTACTAAAATATAATAATAAGGATGAGGTCATAATAGCAATGTTGAGATCACCATATGACAAGTATTAGCCAAAGGGTCACTATAAAAATAAAGTATCTAATATGCACACAAAGAAAACTTCACAACTCATAAGGCTTTTTTTTTTCTTAAACATGGCATGTAGCGTATTATCCCGAAAGTTGCCTGTGCCTGCAGCCCACCTGACATGCATTTTGACAATGGCTTCATCTGGCGTCAGATTTTTCACTATCCCTCTGTCTAAGGCTGTTGAGTCCATGTGAACATATGCTTTTAGATACGTGTTTGGATCCACCTGTCAGACCCCAAACGGACCCAAATATGTATCTAATAAATAGCAGCGTGATTTTCATTGCTTTTACTATGAGACCCGCATCGGCATTCACACGAGAGATCGCCGATGCGTGTCTTTTTCAGATCCGTCTTTCAGATCCGCTCCAAGAATTCAATGTCAATTCTTGGT
The DNA here is from genome assembly GCA_025379985.1 of Phyllomedusa bahiana. Taxonomy (NCBI): domain Eukaryota; kingdom Metazoa; phylum Chordata; class Amphibia; order Anura; family Hylidae; genus Phyllomedusa; species Phyllomedusa bahiana. Next base: position 45,284 of record JAODAL010007524.1, on the reverse strand, counting down.
CTGAAAGACGCAGCAAGAGCACTATTATAAACTATAGGATGCGATCCTGCTGCATCCAACACGCATCCAAACACGCAGCTGCATGTTGGGTACATGTTGGATCTGTTTAGGATCCGATTGCCGCTGCGTTTTTGGATGCGATTTTCAGATCCAACATGGATCCAAAATCGGATCCAAAAACACAGTGTGAACAGCCCCTAACATTGCAGATTTTTTTTGTACAAAATTCTTATATATTTTATTTGCGTTTTCTCTATTAAAATTTGTCACTTAAAGTCTCTGATAATACCTTAAATTTATCTCACCAATTGTTACCTCTTTTTGGTATTGAGTTCACAAATACATATTATAAATTATAGCAGAGCACAGGTTCCTTCTATATTATTGAAAAAACTACCGCCTTCGTTGGTGTTGATGCCATGGTTGTTATGGCTACCAATTTTGGTGACAGATTGCTGTTTGCTTTTGTTTGCTGTAAGCTGTATCAGCTTATTGTTTGCAGAATCTGAATACATTTTAATAGTCACTTTTTTGACTAAAGAAAATGATATTACATATTTCACATTTTGTTAAGAGTTAAATTAGTTATTCGTTTACAGTATTTATTTCCTGAACATATGTTTGCTGGTAGCACCTATTACTGTAGCTCACAAAGTACAACCTCACACTTCATTGTAATAAAGTTGAGCTTTTCCCCTTTTATTTTGTTAATTTGTACAGAAAAATACCAATAATTTTAACAGACTGTCATAAATATATTACATTAAATGATTAAAGGGAGTTTTAGACTAATGCAAAAATGTCTCATAGTGGCCTCTCCTTCTGCCACAATGACTCAGTAGCACATTTTTGGAGATTTTACACACCAGTAAGGTTTTGTTTTAAAAAAAATTATTACATTTAATTTAAAGAAGTTTTCACATCAAATTTGTAAACCAAATTCTTTGGATAATGTCTTTTCACCAAGAGCCCTCTTTTCAAACCCCTAAAAGCCACAAAATTAATAGACTGGGGCTTCCAAGTTTTCTAATGCTCACTTACGCATTGAAATGAAGTATCCACAGGCTTGACTGCTGATAAAGTCAATTTCTTCCTCACCATAGTTCTGCAAATGACAAGGATCAGGAGACTCAGAACCAGATTCTAGTAATCAGTGGAAGTTAACGTGATGAGGCTCCTAGCATATAGCTGTCTTGTGACTGGATCAATAATGCATTTGGTGCAGGTTTTGGTGCAGTTTTTGAGCCCAAAGAAAAAGTATTTCTTTTAGGTTTTGCATTCCTTTTGAATCCACTTCAGGATTCAAACACATTCATGGTATATTGAAGGGATATGTTTGATGGGTGAATGTCCCACCTCTGGGACCCAGATCTTTCTCAAGAAGGGACTGTTGAAAGTATGTTCAACAAGTAGAGGTGGTCCACATTTTTTAGTTGAATTCAGTGGGAGTCCTGAGTACAGCCGAGCAGCTGAAATTTACGGGCGCCTTTTGACCACCCCTCCATGTTGAACAGAAACTTAAGAGACCAGTTCTTAGGATAGATGTCGGTTCCAGACAGGGCCATCTTTTCCATTGGAAGCACTAGAAAGTTGCCCAGAGGTCCCACAAACAAACCTCACAATCTGTCCTGACCCCACTGGTAATTAGCTTTCAGTGACCTTTTTGACTGCATTTATACTCATGCACAACAAAGCTGCAGTTTCCCTAATGTAGGAAGGACAAATGATCATGTGATAATACATAAGGTGGGTTTTAGATTACTTTGAACCTTTTAATGAAACGGCAACAGGTAGTCACTTTACAGCAATAAAGTATCAAAGGTATTAAGGTGTATATCACTTTTAAGCCAATAAATGTGTGTTTTAGGCCCAGCTGAGATCACGATTCATGTCTCAGCTACCTGTATATGTTTAAATACTTAAAAAAAAAAAAACATTTACTGCAGCATACCTTTAAGCTGTGTTAAACCAGGCATAGTAGTATTAAGTTGTATACCGGCAACAGGAATCTGAAACATGATGTGAATAGGCACTTCAGGATTAAACAACAACAATTACTTCTCATGATTTCAGTATAAGGCCTTAGTTCATGAAAAGAAAACACAGACCTATGAAAAATGGAAAGGTTACATTTCACTACATAATTTTTTTTATTTTCTATATTATTTTGTTTTCTTTTGAACAAATCAGTTGCTACGTAAGGAAAAACACACTAGGAATCATCTTTATGCACAATACTAATAGTCTTTTTTATATTCCCCATAGTTGATACTACAGACCATTGACTATTCAATTAGTAAACTCATATTTTTATATATTTGTACCTTCTGTGAATTATTACATAAACCGTGAAAATGTAATTTTCTATGACTCAATGAGTCCCCCTCAACCCAAAAAGGAATTCAAGTGTTGTGAAAAATAACCGCATCTAAAATGAAAGCGTTTGATCAATATAAGTCAATGATAGGGTATAGGCTACTGGAGTTATTCTTCTTTTATGTAACATACTCTTGGTATTGATTCTAAAAAGATTGAGTAAAATGAAGAATAATATATCTCTGCATTTCCATTTAACAAACTATGTATGTTAAAAAAAACACAATGGTATGGATTTGTCCGTGTTGGGAAATATTACCTACGGCCCAGAGAATACAGAACCATAAATAATGTGACATACAGAAGAAAAACAAGTCAAGCAAGAAGATCCCAAAACCATCAGACCTGTACTAATTTCCTAATGTTTAAATTGGACTACACTTCTTTTCACTAGAGCATCTGCCACAGGTAAAATCATTTTGGGGAGTTTAGTTGAGCCTGGTTGAATAAGCAAGAATACACATTAAGGCTTTGACTACCTATTTAAGCTATATCAATGGCTGTTAGTGCAGAAAAAAAAAGCTTTGTGTTTTGTGCAGCTATTTCATGTCAAGACAATTACAGTGATGTTATTAGGTGAGACCAGGGAGGGAGCTGTGTTGTCTTATAGGACAAGGCGAAAACAAACCTTTAAGCAATCATGTAGAGCATGCAGAACATCTCAAAGCTAGTGAAGGAACAAAGCCAAACTCTGTCAGAGTATTGATCTGTTCCAGTAGGTGCAGAGTTCTGTATCACTGTGATTACCTTCCCCGCTGGGTTCAGAGATGTATGAGAGAATACAGTATTGATCTGGCCCTGTTCCAAATACACAACTTACTGATAAGCCATGACTGGAGGCCACAGACTTCCGAAAGCAAACTAGAACAAAATAATACAATTTTCCCATAGAAGTGTAGAAAGGATTCATGCTGGCTTGGTCGTTACTAGATATGCTGGACTCAAAGCTTTGGTACTTTTACTGGAATTATTATTTCAACGATTCTAATGCAATGTTCTTGAAGATGGCACATAACGCTAAAAAATAATTGCTGTATTTTCTTGCTTACCCCTCATCCATATTAGGTGAAAACAGGGTCTGGTGCACCAAAGAGTTCTTTGTTTGTTAACTGTAACAGGTTTCTCTAGATTTTACAGATAAGACAAAATCGACATTTTGACTAGATTAAATGAATGACTGCTACAGTGGTTTGCACTAACCAGTCACATTAAACATTTTTATAATGTTATTTATTATGAACATATTATATTTTATTTATTGTCAAAATATCAAAACATGCCCAAATTATTTGATTATTCATGTAGTTTGCTTGAATTCACTTAATGGTATTGGCAATCATCTTGTCGGTGGTTTATAGGTCCTGGTAGTGTGTCAATATCTTTCATATGTTCCAGGTCTGACAGTTTAAAAACTAAGGCAGTTGTATTAATAATAATCTACAAACGTAGCAAAACCTAATTTGTCAATTAACACGTAATAATATATTGCACAGAACTTAATCTCAATTATCTCAATGCATCTGAATGGCTTTTCTTGTGTCCCAAGATTAGATAACTTGTTGCATTAAGTTATCTGGGTTGAGTTTCCCAGAATGGCTATAGTGATGGGTGGAAGGCCATTCCCATATTACAGGTCAGGTATTACAGGCCTATTAAAGCCTGATTCCTTCAGGACACCATAGGAGTGTAGTTTGCTATCTGAAGTTGGAAACAGCAGCAGAGCTGATGAGAGGGTTCTGAACCTCCAAGCTTAAGGAAAACAGGTGGTTGACCTCAGGAAGCTGGAACTAGTGGAGACTGGTAAAAATACAGTGTTTGTGGGGCTGGGAAGTAGGCTCAGGCCACAGTTAGAGAGGGTTCTCTATGTTCTGCTAGTGGTAAGACAGCCTAGGATTTTGTTTATATTATGTTTCTGTACATTGACCTTGCCTGAGGAATAACACTGGCTGCGTTCAGAATTAAAAAAAATCCTTGATCAATTTGACGTTGGAGTTGAGCATGTGCTTAATGTAAATATAGATAGATAGATAGATAGATAGATAGATATTTGGAATAGGATCCTATTTTTATCAATACAAAAAAGTATGAATTTCTTCCATAGTTTTATCTTCTGGAATCCCTATTTTTCTCAATATAAAGTTATATTACAGACTACATGGTTTACTTTTTGGATGAATCTCTTTGCTTTAGTTGCAGAAACAAACTTTGCATCATCCCAAGAGAAAACACTTGCGTGTGGCCAACCAAGGAGGTGAAATCAGTATCACGCTGTGCTACCTCCGATCAGCAACCGTCATCAGACCAAACAAGCGAGACCCTTTCAAATATCCCCAGCAGAGTACCGAAGACATAGGGCCGAGAATGTCACAAAGAACGTCCTTTGCAGAGCACAGTTGAAAGCCAGTAAACTGGTTCCGCATGACTGCTGTCATGCCAACCAGACTCCACTGAGATATGAACTCTGTGACCATGAAGGTGTGAGACACATAGGCATCGGGTCACTTTACTTTAGAGTATTCCTTTGGAATCGGCAAGTAGATTTTAGGGACAAAAACTAGATTTTGAGAATCAACTTGAAATAGACAGTGTTTGTTATGTTTTATATTATTTATATATAACCTAATAATCTGTCATAATAATGTTATAGGTACAGATTTAAGGGGATGTTGACAAGTTTGTCTATCCTTATAGAGAATAATAAATAAGGGATAAGTCTCGAGTTTTCATAAATATGAGATTTCCTGACTAGGGAAAATAGTCTACAGTTTATTTCTATGAATAGTACACAAGATTCAAGTCATGACTACATATAATGTATATGTCATGAGTAACCAGCACATCAAGAATATGTCAATGAAAACATTTATGGTGGCGTAAGCCTTAGGCTTATTCTCTAGTAAATTTGATATAACATATTGTACAGTTGTATAGCTTTTTGCTGGCTTAAATGCAATAAGACTAGTAGTACATTACAATATGTTATTATTGTATTTGTAGTTCAACATGGCAGTCCTCCAACATTCGAGATTAGAGATTGTCATATGTAAATGTTAAATTTCTCCCCAGAGAAGAGGATCCTATAAGATACAGTAATTTTGCCACTTGCTAGACTGGTGTTCAATGTCTAAGGAATTTCCCCATTCTTCATCTGTAACCTCCACAGAGAAGTATAAAATAGACTCTCCTGATTAGAGTCCCCGAACTATCACTTATTCGTAGCGGGTGTATTGTAGCAAAGTCAGGAACATAGACGGGAGTTTTCAACAGAATGACAGTCAGGATGCAGACACAATTGTAGTCAGAAGGCAGGCCAGGAGTCATTACAAGTAATGGAACAATACTAACCAGGCAATAAATCTAAAGGATGAGAATGAAGCAGGATTCCAGGAACAATGGCAGATTTAAGAAGAGAGTCAATAAAGGACAATACCCAAGCAATGATATACCTTTATCTTCAGGCAAGATGAAGAAGATGGAGACCCCTTTAAATAAGTTATCAGTGTCTAATGTCATCTTTGAAAACTAGTTGCCTCATCGACTTGTCACTACCAATTGATCAGGAAAGGGAGCAGTGGCCTGATCCAGTGGGGCCAGTGCAGAAGGCAAAGTTCATCATTTTAGTGGAAGAAGCAACCAGTTACCTAGTAACCAGAAGCAACCGAGAGTTGGAGATGCGGCTACCCATTGGGACTTCCCCCAGGAACTGGGTAAGGTAGGTAACAATGCGACATGTACAGACTATACTTATTAACACTACAAAGAAATCCTCTGCTACAGAGCTGGAACTTATGAGGCTGTCTTCCATAAAGAGGGAAGTGAATAGAGTATGAGGAACACCTTGCTTAAAAAGACAAACAACAATAACAAAAAAAAAATGGTTCCTCATGTGCGAATAGTGTATGATAAGCCTCACACTTACTAAAGAGAAGTTTACTTATAGAAACTTTATGGTCCATGCAGGCTTAAATTTATTCTTAAAATTGCTAAGACTTTTCCAAGGGTTTTCAGCATTAAATAAGAATAAAACACATCATATGCAATGTTAAGATTTCAGTGGCTCCAGTGCATGGATGCAGCTTGTATTTTGTGAACACAATAATATTAGGGCCAGTTGTGGTCATTGCCACACTGCAATTGCTACACCCTAGTACCACCATGCTAAGCTAAATAAAGCAACATGAAGAATAAAAATGGGGGAGACCTTATACATACAGCTGGGGATGCTGTTTTATAGTCCGGTTATGTGATATCCTACTTCCCCTAACATTTCCTGCATCAAGATTATTGATGCTGATTGAAACTGAAAAACTTTTTTTCACTTCTCACGTTCTTGCAGATAATATTATAGTTTCCAAACATAAAGTAAAATTTAATTCCTGTATACAATTGCTTTAGTTGTAGACTTCTAGAGCAACACAAAACTGCCATTGTTAAAATGGCAAAAATCCTAATAAAAATCGAGGTAAACAATAAATAACTCCTGTGCATAAAGTCTTTAGTTCAGATACTCTAATGTGCAATTACACCGTTGTTGTTCTTGTTTCATTTGCTGCTGCATTGTAAATTCACTGTATTGTATTTGTGCCTTCTCTTGATACCTTAGGAACACATTGTCGACATATACATACATTGAGGTCCTTTCTTTGTCTGTAACTATAAATAGCTAAGCAGCTAAGCATATATACCAGAGGAGTGTATTAGGGGAGAGATTATGAGCACAAAGGTCTTCAGGTACCGTTGAGTAGAGAGTGGATTAGCATATATTAGTAGGAGTTTAGCAATAGAGACAATTGACAGATCCACAACTCAGCAGTTCCTAATTTATGCTAATTCACATGACAAAGTGACTTGCTGAAGGTCACACAAAGCTGCCTGTGAAATACATTCAGAGAGTTCACAATATATAAAAAGGCGGTCGGCGGTCAGATAAATATCCACCAGTGGCAGCTTTCTAAGAGAGTCTCGGTATACATTCCAGTACTGGTCATAACAAACCAAGAACCAACTGTTTTTGCTACATATGTGTAAGTAGCATTGTTGATGTGGGCAGTTGTAGCAGGTCAATAATAATATGTACTATAACAAAATGAGCCTTGTGTTCATGGTTTGTTTCCATGCATAGAAATAATACAACTCCTAAAATCTTTACATTTTGGGAAAAATATATAATAATAGATGGGGTGAAGTGAATTTTCATGTCTGGTTTTTAGTGTAAAATGTGCCTTACTCTATGAAAGTAGCTTTTGTGCGCTCATTAATGGCGTCTAAAACTCGACGTGCCTCACCTGTGTGTTTGGAGCATTTCGGAACTTTGCTGCATTACTAATGCAGCAAACGTGTATAGGCTATAGATAGGCTGGAAATAAAAGTCATTAGAATAGCATGTCAGTGAATAGAAAATATGGTACTGATCTTGCTTGGTGGACCACAGGTGCTAGCAAGACCTGTGCTGTTCTGGCTCTTGCTGTATGTAGAATAAAGGATGAAAGTAGCAAAAATAAATATCAATGGTCACCATCTGATAAAAAATTATTTTATTGAGTAAAAAAATAAAAAAAATAAAATCTGAACATTTTATTTTTACATAATTCAGAAAAATATAGGTCAGTGAATTATTTACCATAATTTAAAATTAATTTTAAATTCTATTAATTTTAAATCCATCTTAGAAGATATATTTTAATATTTTTGGGATATTACATATTTTTATATTATTTTATACATTTTATTATTTTTTATTTATATAATTTTATTTTATATAGTTTGATAATTATTAGAAATTACTATTTAATTGCTGTACTGGTATAAGTTAAGAAATAATGGACATCATAACAAATCTAGCTCCACTTCGACTCCTCAGCCTCAGGCAGACCACATTGTAGTAGTAGAAGAGTGAAGAAATCAGGCGATACCTTTTAGAGGCTAACTGAGTATATTTGATTGGTATATCATCATGTCTGAAGTTCTCTCGAAAGCTCACCATCAAATATACTCAGTTAGCCTCTAAAAGGTATCGCCTGATTTCTTCACTCTTCTACTACTTTCTATGGCTAACACGGTACAACATTATACTACTAGCACATTGAAGTAGATCTGACTGTTCGAGCAGTAATACGCCTAGTTTTGCCAACCCACACTCATATATGTGTCTAACAGTTCAAATGTGGTGCGACACGTCTCCAGAATGCCCCCACATGTTTGGCGCATTAAAAAGTGTTGGATCTGTCAAACAATGCATCAAACATGTTCATTTGATGTGTAAAACATCGCAAACCGCTCACTTTGGTATATTTTACGCCAGAAAATGTCGAAAAACCCTTTTATACAGGTCTCCCTTAAAGTTTCTGCTCAGTTTCAGGATTAGTAGCTAAAATATTAATTTAACATACAATCAATCAATGTACAACCCACTAAAACAGCAACACTTTGACTAAGATAGACCTAGTCTTGGATATATAACCCTCAGGGGTGCCTTGCATTTTGTTCTTCTGGATCTAACATAATGAGAGTGGTAATGCTTGCTATCCCAACTCTGCACACAAACCTCCTTCTTAGGTACAGATACATTAATTACTTTGCCTGAAGTCTTAGTAGTACTTATCTGAAAATACTCAAATATATATAATGTATATGATTAATTAATGTACTTCATTATAATTATTTCCTCTTATACCATATGTATTAACCAATGTCATGGGTATGATTTGTAGCCCTTTTGCTTTTGTGTAATGATGGCCAATGCTTAAAAAACACTCAAAAGTGGCATGTAACGCTCAAAAGTTACTGCTGTTTTATATATATAACGTGATCATGTGTATAAGTATCTAACAAAAGTAAGTAAACCCCTCATATTTTTTAAACATTGTATATATTTATGTGTATACATATATATGTATATATAATATTTACAAAAATATGAGGGGTGTACTTACTTTTGCTAGATGCTGTATACACATGATCACGTTATATATGATATATGATATGTAATATCATATATTACGTTATATTGTATTATATCTTTTCATGGGACAACACTGAAGATATAACACTTTGACATAGTGTAAAGTAGTCAATGTACAGTGTAAATTTGGATTCCCCTTAAAATAACTCAACACACAGCCATCAATGTCTAAAACTCTGGCAACAAAAGTGAGTACCCCTCTAAGTTAAAATGGACAAATTGTGCACAAAGGGCAATAGTACGGGAGACGTGGCCTACTAGAACTGTACAAAGCTACAGATTTATAGCTTCAGTACAGCAATTCAAGGCGCATTAGTGCTGGAACAGGTAAACCTCTTTCAAAGTGGTTTACTTGAGCCGGAAATGTCGTTTATGCGCTAGAATGTGCCTGTGCCGCAGTTGAGTGGGTTCATATATCAAGTGCATTCTATACTAATACTATGAGCATGTAAATTGGTGTGTATACGCCAAAAATCGTACATGTCGCCCAAAGGGTCAATAAGTTGTGTGGCCACCATTTTTTCCAGCACTGCCTTAACTCACTTGGGCATGGAGTTCACGACAGCGTCCCAGGTTGAAGCCAATGGAATCCTCTTCCACTCCTCCATGCCGAAATCACAGAGCTGCTGGATGTTAGATCAGGCCCCATAGATCGAGGATGCCCCCTAGATGCACAATCGGGTTTAGGTTTGGAGACCTGCTTGGCAGGTCCAGCACCTTTACCCTCATTTTCTTTAGCAAAGCAGTGGACGTCTTGGAGGCATGTTTGAGGAAATTATCATGATGAAATACTGTCCTGGGAGAAGGGGATCATGCTTTGCTTCAGTATGTCACAGTACATGTTGGCATTCATGGTTCCCCAATTAAATGTAGCTTCCCACAGCTGTGAGCACTCATGCAGTCCCAAACCATGACAATCCCAGGACCATGCTAGACATTAGGCAAAACACACTTGACTTTGTACTCCTCACCTAGTTGCCACCACACACACTTGATACCATCTGAACCAAATAAGTCTATCTTAGACTCATCAGAACACAGGACATAGCTTCCATGTCCTTAGTCTGCTTGATTTCAGCAACTGTTTGTTGACTTTCTTGTGCATCATCTTCTAGGAACAACAGCTTTTCAGACCAGTTCAATGCAGTGTGTGGCATATGGTCTGAGCACTGACAGGCTGACCCCACACCCATTTAATCTCTGCAGCCATGCTGGCAATACTCATACATCTATTTTGAAAAGACAATCTCTGGATATAACTCTGAGCACATGAACTAGACTTCTGTGGTTAACCATGGCAAGGCCTGTTCTGAGTGGGACTATCTTGTTAAATTGCTGTATGGTCTTGGCCACTGCACTGGAGCTCAGTTTCAGAGTGTTGGCAATCTTCTTATAGCCTAAGCCATCTTTATGTAGACCAACAATTCCTTTTATCAGATCCTCAGAGAGTTCTTTGCCATGAGGTGCCATGTTGAACTTCCAGTGACCAGTATGAGAGAGTGTGATAGCAATAACACCAAATTTAACACACCGGCTCCCCATTCATGCCTGAGGCCTTGTAACACTAATACATCACATGAAGGGAAAATAGCAAATTGGGCATATTTTATCTATTTTCACTTATGGGTGTATTCACTTTTGTTGCCAGCAGTTTAGACATTGATGGCTGTGTGTTGAGTTATTTTGAGGGCTCACGAAATTTACAATCACAAGGCATTATGGGAAAGGGGCTGAGAAGCCCACAGCGCCCTATGTTGGTTGTAACAAATCCTCAATTTGCTTTTGACCCACCGAGTCTTGAGAAAGCAAAAAAGGATTTTTATGCAAGCCCGTATCTCTCATCTACAGACAACGCTGTTTTGGGATTTTTGTCCCTTTTCAGTGCAGAGTAGAGAAGATACTGGCTGGCTGTGTGGGAGGCATCGGGTAGCTCGGAAGGGAAGATCTCTCCTTAAGGAGAGCACCGAACGAACGGCTTGTAGAGTTTTTGTTTTGCCTTTTCGCCCTCTACTTAGCATCTGCATATCACAAGGCATTATGGGAAAGGGGCTGAGAAGCCCACAGCGCCCTCTGTTGGTTGTAACAAATCCTCTAAGTAGAGGGCGAAAAGGCAAAACAAAAACTCTACAAGCCGTTCGTTCCGTGCTCTCCTTAAGGAGAGATCTTCCCTTCCTGAGCTACCCGATGCTTCCCACACAGCCAGCCAGTATCTTCTCAACTCTGCACTGAAGAGGGACAAAAATCCCAAAACAGCGTTGTCTGTAGATGAGAGATACTGGCTTGGCTAAAAAATCCTTTTTGCTTTCTCAAGACTCGGTGGGTCAAAAGCAAATTGAGGATTTGTTAAAACCAACAGAGGGCGCTGTGGGCTTCTCAGCCCCTTTCCCATAAAAGCCTTGTGATATGCAGATGCTAAGTAGAGGGCGAAAAGGCAAAACAAAAACTCTACAAGCCGTTCGTTCGGTGCTCCCCTTAAGGAGAGATCTTCCCTTCCTGAAATTTACAATGTTATACTAGCTGTGCCCTGACTACATTACATTGTATCAAAGTGTCAAATCTTCAGTGTTGTCCCATGAAAAGATATAATACAATAGTTACAAAAATGTGAGCGGTGTACACACTTTTAGTTCCTTAAATGTGTGGATATTGTATAGATACAATATAAATGGAAAATGATTTGGCGCACATTCTTTAACAAGTCCATTTCCTTTAATGAGGGTCAGCATTAACTAGCAGTAAAATTTGAAATTCACATACAATAATGGGTGGAATTCTGACTAAACGAAAAGGTAAAACCCCAGTAAAGATGAGGCGGATATGAAATGGCTCTAAGTGGAATTTTTGTTTGTGAAATATTTCATCTACTAAGGTGGGTGCAGCAGCTGTGTGTTGTACAATATAAAAGGAAGGTTAAGGTTACATAGCAATTCTACCATTTAAATATGTCGTTCAGTAATTGGAATAAACATTCAAATTTTCACCAGCATATTTCTCATTAGCTTCACTTCAATACCTGTGCTGAAAACATGGGTCAGTGAACTGAATTTCTCACTGCCCAATTGAATTCATTAATCATTCTCTACCACGATGGCTTTATAAATAGACAGTGTTAAGACAGTGTGTCGCTCTGGTTAAAGCACTAGCAAATTATTGCAAAACTTTTGAGCCTCTTAGTTGGTTTATGCTTTGTACTGAAACAAAATACTGTACACTTTGTGCCTTATTGCTGTTTAGAAAATTGAAAGAACAACTACAATAAATGTGAAGGCTTCACTTTCTATCTTTTTAAAATCTATCGATCTAAAAAAAAATCACAATATTCCATGAAAATTCCAATAAAAATAGTGTTAATTCCTGGATTATAAATTTCCTGGAGTGCTGCGTTTTTTTTTGCAGCTATCAGTTGGAGTGTTTTTTTTTTCAGAACTGGTCCGGTGGCACCCTATCTTATGTGAGCAAAGTTTCATCAGTTCTGTTGCATATTATTTTTGTCTATCTATCTATCTAATCACAGTAAAACCTATTTAGTCAGATAGACTGAATGGTACATTTGTAGTTTATAGTTAAAACGCCAATTTTCATGCGCATTATAATAGTGTAGAATGTGCCTGAATTATGAACCTGCTCTACAGCGGCTCATAAATTAGCCGCATTCTAGCGCTAGGACAACATTTCTAGCTTAGGTAAACCACTTTGAAAGTGCTCTACCTGTTCCAGCAGTAATGCGCTTAAAATTGCCGTACAGAAGCTATAAATCTATAGCTTCGTATGGTTCTAGTTCAACATGCCTCAAGCACACCCCCGATCTCGGGCGCATTAAAAAGTGCCGCAGGCAATCTGTAATGTGTCTGATAATGGCGTACGGGCGATGTAAAAATATAGCAAATGGGGCTGCACCAGTTTTGGGGTTGAAAAAATGCCAGACTTCTGCCGCAGCCCCGTTCATACATGTCGCCCTGTGTCTTTTCATGTTAATACGTTTGTGTTATGCTCTCCAGGTTATGAATACCAAAGCTATAATTTTGTGCCATCCTTTATTATCCTGTGCTCAACTTTGTATTATTTTTTGAGGTTGTTTCCCCTTTAATATACTAGTGTTAGGACTCATTTACACCATTTATTGGTTCAATGTTAGTTCTGTTTTTATAATTGAAAAAGGTTTCCAACAAATTTAAATGCTGTTTTATTTTTATTTGTAATTTTTTTTTCACATTTTTATGGCCTTTTCCCAGTTTTTTTTATGGTATGCAGCATGTTCCAAAGGATATGTATTATATCAGTTAACTGGGTATCATCATTTATTTCATTAGCTACTCATGCACTGCTGTTGGAGTGATCCTTTTTATAAGTAACATCTACAAAGGTAGATCCGATACAGTGTGTGCTTGACTTTGTAATCCAACTGTAATGTTTGCAGTTGCTTAAATGTTGCATGCTTATCAACACTTTCTGTTCTGGTTCTGTGACTGGAGAATCAGGCTTATAATTCCCAACTGATTAATCATATTAAGTGTCTTTATATTCTACACTATGAGTATAACATACTTCACATGATTAAATGCACAGAAACACTTGTAATCATTGTATGTATAAGTGTTTCTTCACACATCATTTTGTATACACTTTCCACCCATTTATTTATTAATTATAATCAGGTTAATGAGGACTATATACTATATATATCTAATCTGTTCACTATTAGCAGTAAAGTATGTAAAATAATAATAATAATAATAAAGACAGCCCTCTTTGAAAAAAACATTTTGAAAATTTCTGAAAAAATGTGACATTACTGCAACATTAGCACAGCATGTGAACTGTGTACACCTTAGCGTAAGTTCACACAGCATATTTCCAGTGCATACCTTTGCGTTAGAAATTTTTTTTTATTTGCTTGCAAGCTCGTTATTTCAATGAGAAAACAACAGCCTCTGGCCAGAGGCAGATTTAGGGTAAGGGTTATGAATAGTGTTGAGAGATTACGTTGACCATCGACATCGGTCGATGGTCGATAGTCGACCATCATCTACAAGATAGTCGATAGTGAGCAGTCGATTATGAGCGATGACCATTAAAGTCTATGGGAGAGCAACAACACCTTCATCTTACACCACAAAACAGGGCTGAGAAGCTGGAATTAACATCCACAACAGTCAAATGGATACGTGCTACATCTTAGGCAACACACTTAGGTTATAAAAGCAACAGAAAAAAAAACACACAACATTCACTATCCCTGTCTTGTACCACAGCATGACCCTTAAACCTGCATCACCCACAAATTAAAAAGTGCCAGAAGGCAGTATGATCTGAACCATCATCTTACTTGAACTGGACATTGAATATCCCTGTCCTGGAACGCAGCATGAGCCCCAAACCTGCATGACCCCCAGATTTAAAAAGTGCCGGAAAAAGGAGTCTTTCAACCACCATTTTAGTTGAACTGGACATTGACTATACCTGTCCTGGCCACAGCATGAGCCCCAAACCTGCATGACCCCCAGATTAAAAAGTGCCGGGAAAAGGAGTCTTTCAACCCACCATTTTAGTTTCACTGGACATATACTGTCCCTGTCCTGGGTAGGCTTGCCCCTCCGTATGAGTGCGGACCAATTGAGCTTCACTTGGAAATACTGGTGGTTAACGACTCCTGTTCCACCCCAGGTGCCCTTTTTCTTGCCATTCTTTTTCTCATTTTACTTAACGTGCTGGAGGTAATTGTCTCTGTACTTTGTTCTCTGTCCATGCTCCATACTCCATGACCTCTGAATAACCTACATCTGGTCAAGTTTTCCTGTACCTCCTTGTACAATTCAGAGGAATTTTTTTAACAGCTATTTTGTACATGCAAGTTTTTAGTAGTTTAATTCTAGAAAACACATTTTTAAAATAGGATGGATTTCACCATGTCTTTGTTTCCCTTTTTTTAATTGTATTAAATGGGTTGTCTCAATACAGGGATTGATAGCTATGTTAAAGATCTTGAAAAAACAAGTCATTTTGCAATAGTGCCCTTTTTAAAACAGTGTCCTACCTATTCCTGTTTCTGACAGCCCATCACCCTTGAAGCCACTCTTGAAAATTTTGTGAAAACAAAAATGTCTGTTAAAACAAAAAATTTTTTTTAAATGGGACCTGTTTTAAACCAAAAATATGCCTTTTAAAGCAAAATGCCAAAAAAATTAAAAAGCATGACCCTTGACCCCCTTTTGGAAAATTGTGAAGAACAAATTGTCTGTTAGAAACAAATTTTTTTTTTTATAATAGGACCTGTATTAGTGCATTTCAAAGAAAAATGCCAAAAAATTCAAAGCATGCCCCTGAAGCCATTTTGGACAATTGTGAAGAACAAATGTTGTTAGAAAAAAATTTTTTTTATAGGATTGTGAAATTGCTGCTTTTCAAACAGCAGCCCAAAAAATTAAAAAATACTTCAAAAGCCATGAAAAAATTGTGAAGGAGAAATCCCATTTAAAAAGCCACATTTCTGTTCCAAAGGACCATGATTATTGTGTTCTCACAGCACATGCCCCCAAAAAAAATTATAATAGATTTCAGCCACTTTTTAAAAAATTGTGAGGGGAAAAAAATGCCATTAAAAGCCACTTTTTTGTTCCAAAGGACCATGTTTAAAATTTTTGCTGTATCTCACAGCTAAAATGCCCCCAAAAAAAAGTATAAATAGACTTCTCACCCACTTTTAAAAATTGTGGGGGAAATGCACTTAAAACCCACATTTTTTCCCCAAAGGACATAATTATAGCGTATCTCACAGCAACATGACCAAAAAACCCATTGACAATGCAAAAACTTCAAAAGGATAAAGTGAGAAAATGGAAACGGTTTTGTCATGAAACCCTTGTTTTTTTTACGTCTCCTCACAGCAAAACCGCAAAAATGAACTGTTGGGGAAAGAGAATAAAAATTGCAGTAAAAAATGATCTTTTTAAAAAAAAAAGTTTTAAAGAGGACATTTTGTTTAAGGGGGAATGTGAATTAGGACGGCAACTATGTTGAGGATTTTTATCGAAAAAGTTGAAATGGAAAGGTTTTTATGGTGATCGAAATTTCCCAGATCATGCGTTAATTAGGTTAAAATTGTGCATTTTTTCTTTTAAAAGATCGCGCCTTTTTTTCGGCCTTCTGAAATTTTGGCGGCCGAAAAATCAGTTACGTTTTGAGCAGGGTGAGATGTGTTGGCGTCTACTGGGTGTTTGGGTTGCTTTGGGCTGGAAAATAACTGACCTCGTTTTAATAGAACGGGTTTCCCCTTTTTCGCCTAGTGTCTCTCAGCTTCTTTGGGATAGGCCCTGCGTCTCCCTGTGGCCAAACAGTCGAAAATTATCTATTTTGCACAGGAAAACCTCACTTTAGCTGTGATCCTTCCAATTTAGTTAGATTAGAGTTTTGAAGATTTTTGTAGTTTGTAGGATTTTAAAGGATCTACCGCTGTAAATTCCGGGGTGGGAGGGGGGGGGGGGGGCCCTGCGGGCGAAACAGAAAAAGTCTATCTATAAAGAACACTGGATAAAGTTCCCAAGTTAGTGTAGACATTGTAGTGGATTCTTTATTATTAACGTTTGCTATTGAAATTTCCTGGGTATTGGCAACAAAAACTTTTTTGGATACACATAATTTTAGTAACTGTGGTCTCTTTGTTAGGCAAAACTACTTTTATTATCAGTTTCTTTTTCGATAGGTGTTTCATTTTCAATTTACCCATTACACCTGTGATGTTGTTTAAACCAACCTTGCATTTTAAACAACCCAGCAATCTTGTGTGCACGGTTGTTTTTGCCAAAAAATCCGTGTATCGTCCCAAAAAATCACTTTTCGTGTTTTTTGATTTTTGCGCCCCCGCATTGTTCATTGCGCAGCATCTCGTAATCTTAAAACGAAATTTTTATTCCCCAAGGTGAAATGAAAGGTGCAAAAAATACAATTTATTACTCAAAACAAAAAACAGTAGTTTTTTTGCTTTTGCACCCCCCGCATTGTTCATTGACGCAGCATTAAAAAATCTTAAACAGCAATTTTTTTCACCCAGGTAAATTTGAAAAGGTGCAAAAAATCCCGTGTATTTAGAAAACTTAACAGCCCCTTTTACCGGCCTTTTTTAATTGGGGGTCATGCAGGTTTAATGGTCATACTGCGGTCCGGGACAAATTTTGTTAATGTCCAGTTCAAACTAAAAAGGTGGTTCAAAGACTCCTATTTCCGGCACTTTTTAAATCTGGGGGTCATGCGGTTTTAAAATGGTCATACTCCCGGTAAGGAAAATTATTTTAAATGCCCAGTTCAACTAAAATGGGGGTTTCAAAGACCCCTATTTCCGGCATTTTTTTAAAATTTGGGGGTCTGCAGGTTTGGGGTCATTGTGGCCCAGGACAGGTTTTAGTAAAAGTCCTGGAACAAAAATTGGGGGTTGAAAGATTTTTGGCACTTTTTAAATTTGGGGGTGATTGCGGGTTTTAAGGGTCGGCTGGGAAAGGGACAGGGATAGTAAATTGGTTGTGATTTTTTTTCTGTGATTTTTTAAAACCTAAGTGTGTTGCCTAAGATGTAGACGTATCCTTTTGACTGTTGGGATGTTAATTTCAGCTTTCCAGCCTTGTTTGGGGTTAAAAATAAAGGGTTTTGTTGTTGCTTCCTAGATTTAATGGCCACGCTCTAACGACGCTCACTATCGAAAACCTTATGGTTGCGGCCCGACATGGGCTATCGATCGATCTCGATAGCCAAGAATCGCTAAACACCGGAAACTAACGGTGACCTGGGGCAATTGGGGACACGAAATCATCGAGATCCATCCCGATTCTCTTATGAAAGTAAAAACGATCCAAATTATCTGGGGAAAGCCAGTGGTTTGTCTTTTAATTACTCCCCCAGCTGTGCTAAAGGTTTTCCCCTAGATATGACGCTGGCTGTGGGCAGGACAACCCTCTATGGCTGACGAGCCAGCTCGGGGCCATTCGCCCATTTTGGGATCCCAGAAGTCTATTGGTCCGAAACCTTTACAAAACATCGGGTTGAGACGCGTAGTCGTGCCCATGATCTTAAGCGGTCTTGTGTGTTGGTGGTGTGCCCTGCTTGCATGCGTTGGAAAGGTGGAAAAACAAAGATTGCCAGAGGTCCCCCATTAGGTTTTCTGCCACCTTCCCTGCTGCTGCTGCTCCCCGCTGCCATTGGGCACTCTACTGCTGTCACGTCGCTGATGTTGTTCCACCGTGACATTTGGGGAAGTGAAGAGACGAAAGATGTCTCCGTTGATAAACAGCAAGGTCTCCATTTCTGCATTTTACTCTTTTTTGGGGTGGGGGAAAGGGAAAGTGCTGGTTTTGTTTTTGGGGGGATCCAGGAGGGGGGCCCACCGTAATGTTGTTCATTTTGAGGGCCTTAATGCGAGGACATGTTGGGGGAAAAATGGGCATCCAAGCACTATGTGAGGATGGAGCCTTGTTTTCCCCCAAGCCTCTGGGTCGGGGGATGAAAATGTTTTCCCTCATCGCCCTCCTTGCTCAAATTGCGCCCCCTCTTTAAAGGAGGGACGTCGGAAACTCGGGTCTAGGAATACCTCCTCCTCCTCCTCTGCTCCCTGCGGCACGCTTCAACACAGCCTGCCCCTTCCCTGGGAGCCCCCTGAGAGGATGCGAAACCTTGACTAGTTTGGGACCCCGAACCCACTGCCTAATGAGCCCATGAATTGTAAAACTGTCGGGCTTGTGGATTTGGGGGAGTGAAAGGTCCGTGCCCCGCTTTGTGTCCGTCTTCTCCTCCGTCGCTGGGGGACCTTTTTTGTTTCAGGTGCCCAACATCTTCCAAAACTAAGTTCACCTAAATGCTCATGTGAAAAGGGCATTGTCGCACTGCCCCTTTTTGGTGGCTTTTAAAAAAATGGCCCCAGGGGGGTGCAGGCTCTTTCCCCTCCCCCTTCACTCTGGTGGCTAAAAACACCCCGAGGTCCGCAGCTGCTTGTAGGCTGTGTCATTTCGTATGGGGAATGGCATTCCCGGCTGCTGCCAAAAACTTTGGAGATGTGGAGGGGTGGAATTTCCCCAGCGGGGTTTGCCACGTACCAGGGGGATGGTTGAGGGGGCCGAGCTGAGCTGAAACGCAGCCGGGGACGGGACAAAGCGGGTGCGAACGGCGGAAGTGCGAACTTTGACTTCGACCCTTCTTCATCAGGCAGTCCAGCCCGGTAGCTCTTTAGAAATTTTTGGCGACAAGGTTCATGAACGTGCCAGGAAAAGGGGATGGCTCCAGCTACCGTCTTAAGGGCTGCCAGCAGTTTTCCCCTGTTATCGTCACCCCCTTGCTGGCAAAGGTTCTTGGCACCCACCCGTGTCGGTCTCGTTCGGAGACCCGTCCCCCAGCTCCTGACCTGTGTGTGGACGGTCTCCCGCAGATTAAATTTTAACACGGCCGGTTTCTCTGGGCCCGTGATGCCACCGAGGACCCTTGGGGGGAAAAAACCCCGCCCCCAATCCCTGCGGTTTTGGAAAGGTGCGCCGGCCCCGAGGCCCCCGTCACCCCCCCGAGAAATCCACAGCTCCCCCCAGTGAGCTGTCACAGAGATATTGCGGCCCCTTGGCCGTGTTACTGTCCCTGTGTCGGTGGTAAGATGGACTTTTCCGGCCCCCAGTGAGCAAAAGCGCTTGAATTTTTTGATGACCGTGGTGGCCCGGGGCAGGGGCGGCTTTTTGGCAAAGAAATGCCTGCTCGGCATCTGGTATTGGGGGAGGGAAGGGCCCTGCGTGGCGGAACCCCTCTGTGTCCACCAGACGGAAAAGGCAACATTTCCAAGGCCAAAAAACCTGGGAATGGACATTTGGCTTTTGGCTTTGGGATGGTTTGGGTTGAAGTGTTTTTTGCTCCCAAACCCGGGAAGACGAAGGCTGGTGCTTTGATGGCCACTGTACGGGTTTCAGGTCGTCAAACTTTGGGGAAGGAAAGGGGTAGGATGGGGCTTGGTGGTGCTGGTGGTACTGGGCGCGGGGAGGCTGAAGCGGAGGTGATCCCCGTTATGACTCTAAGGACATGGGAGCTGAGGAACGTTGGTGGTGGCGGAGGGGAGGGGGGGGAGACAGAGGGGTGTGACGTGGTTGGGGCCGGCGTCAGTTGGCCCCTTTTTTTGGGCCCCAAATGTTGCCCCTTTCAACTCATGCATTCGTGTGTGACTGACATGTTGGTGGGGGTTAAACCACCCAAGGTTTTTGCCCCTTTCTTTTGCGTTTACCTTTTATGGGGGCATATGACATCCTGGGTGAATCAGGGCTTTGGCAAAAAAAAGGCCCGGCTTGAGAGGGTTCTGGACCTTTTTGCGCCGTTAGGGGAGTGGGGGGTTTTCGCTGACCCTGGCTGGGGGAATCTATCAGGGGACTTCTGCGACCCCTTTCCCTTTTTGAGACGGAACCCCATTTACACTAACCCCTCGTCTTCCCCTCGTCCCGTGATGAAGCGCGCAAGCAAAATTTTGCTGAAAAGACCCCGTTGGGGTCCGCAATTTTCGTTTTTCATCATCATCAAAAACCGGTGACTTGGGCGTCCTGAATTTTGCATCAGGAGCGCGGGGCTTAAGAAGAGGGCTGCAAGGCAGTTGCCGAGCCGGGATTTTTTTCCGATTGACGGTTCCTTCTCCTCCTTGTGGCATCGTAAATGGGCGTCAGAGCAGAGAAAATTTCCTCTTTGGCTCTTGTTTTTAAAAATGCCTTCTGACCCCAACCGCATTTTGTCTCAAGAGGTTTCAGAAAATGGTTATCCACGTGGTGGGTACCGAGTTGAATTTTTGGGGCTTCATGTTGGGGGGTTGGTGTGCTGATGAATTTTGCGTGACTGGGGGGCGGGAGGAAGGGAATGCTGGGATGCAGGTTGCATTAACCAATGAAGGACAGATTGGCGACCCTGTTCGTTACTGAGATTCACAGGGCCCTGACCCCGCGAGCAGGCCTGCGGTCCCGCAACTGACGATCCGCTGGATGGTGTTGTCGCCAGCACTGGAAGGAGCCCTTTCTCGTACCCCTACCTCCATGTCCCCCCCCTCTTTGCTCGTTTCCCCTGAATTTCGCTCCTTTTTCAGAAATATAAAAATTTTAGAAGGGATGGAAGAGTTTTGGAAAAATCTTTTTTTTAAAAGACGGCAATTCACAGTATTCTCAAACCCTCAAAAACCCAAAAAAAAATTGTGGATTCAAAAAATAACTGCAAGGTGGCTTATCAACAACGTGGGGCCCGCGCCAAAGTGGGAAAAAAACACGTTCTGAAATGTAGTCCCGGGGTAATAAAGGTATTTTTGGCAATATCAATTCACCTTTGGTAACTTAAAAATTGGTATTTAAATTTAACTGAAAGTGATTTTTCAACAAAACTGGCCTGCGCCCAAAGTCAAAAAACCGTTCTGAAATTTTATTGGATAATAAAAAGGTTTTTTTGGAACCACAATTCAATGTGGTGACTACAAAATTGCTGGATTCAAATTTTAAAATGCAAAATGTCTATCAACAAAAATGGCCTTTCGCCAAAGTAAAAAAAACCCCTACTGTTATGTTTTTCGTATTAAAACAAGATATTTTTGGCACCTTTAATTCCCTGTGGTGACTATTAAAAAAATTTCTGTTTTCAGATTTAATGCAAGTGCCTCAATGAACAAAGTGTATGCGTAAAGTCAATAAAATGTTATCTGTTTGTTTTTGTATAATACAAGATTTTTTTGGCACCTTTCAATTACCCGTGGGCTTATAAAAATTTCTGGGTTCAAATTTAAGTGCAAGGTGGATATATAACAAAGGTGGAATGGGCAAAAATTGAAAATGAACCCCAGGGGCGTTGTAGGGTCCTAAAAAAATCCCGGGGTGGGCCCCCTTTGTGTTTTTCTGGGTAGGGCTGGGTTCACCGACATTTTTCGCGCCCCCATTGTGAATGCGGGGTGTTTTTTTTACAGGAAAAATTTTTCCTGTCACTTTTTCTTTCACATCCCACGACCCCCTCCTTCCTCGCAGTACTGTCGTTTAAAAACACCCCAAAGACAAAATTTATTTTTCGAACTTCTCACCCTTCATATGACTAACCCCCAAAAAGTCACCCAAAACTTCCCCCTACCTTTGGGCAAAAACTACCGACAAGTGTTGTTACCCAAAAACCCCCCCTAAAAAAAACCAAGACCCAAACTATTCTATTAAGGCTCAAAAAATCCTGCCAGACCCTGGAAGCAACCCCCCCCTGTGACTATCCCCTGCCCCCCAGGCCCTAGGACATATATTCCCCCATCGGGAAATAGTGGTAGTTCTGTTGTATGTAGATCTGCAGACTTTAAGTGATTACAATGCAGTTTTCATTTTGTGCTCACCCGGGACGTCTTTTCTGTCAGGCGTTCATTTTCCCTTTTTTTTCTCCATCGGTTCACACCTTCATGCTGATTGCTCCGGCCAAGAATGTCCCTGAGGTTTTTGGACACAAATATCTTAGAATCCTCACATTTTAGAACTCCTTAAAAATTAGGTTTTTTAGCGTCCCCCCAGTTGGTATTAGGGGCACGGGAAAAGTATATGGGGCCCAGGAGTAAATGGGGGCCCAGGCAGATATATGGGCCCAGGCGGTATATGGGGACGGAGGTATATAGGGGCCACGGCGGTATATAGGGGCCAAGGCAGTATATTGGGGGGCACAGACAGTATTGGGGGCCCCAGGCGGTATTAAGGGGGGCCCGAGGCAGTATATGGGGCCACAGGCGTATATGGGGGCACTGAGGGGTTTATTTTTAGGGGGCCCAAAAAAAAGGGATATAGGGGGCACTGAGGCAGAATATAGGGTACTGAGGCAGTTATGGGGTCTATGAGGAGTATATGGGGGCCACAGGCAGGTATATAGGGACACAGGCGTTTTGGGGGCCACAGGCAGGTTTATAGGGACACAGGGTTATGGGGGCCCCAGGAGGTATATAGGTGAAGGCAGAATGGTGGCCACAGGCGGCATATGGTGGCCAAGGCAGGCTTTGGGGCCACAGGCAGGCTATGGGGGGCCAAGGGGGGGATATGGGGGCCCAGGAGGGGTTGGGAGCCAAAAGGTAGGGGAATGGGAGCCACAGGCAGGGTTTTGGGGGCACAGGCAGGGATTGGGGGCCCAGGCAGAATATGTGGGCCACGGCAGGGGTATGGGGGCCACAGAGAGGTAGGGGGCCACAGGCGGCATTATAGGGGTACAGGGCAGGGTATGGGGGCCAAGGCGGCCCTATAGGGGCACAGGAGGGATATGGGGGGCCCCCAGGGGGATTGGGGGCCAAGGCAGGATTTTGGGGGCCCGGAGGGGTTATAGGGGGACAGGCAGTTATAGGGGCACTGAGGCGGAAAAAGCGTTAAAAAATAAAACATTTATACTCACCTTAACTCCCCCGGCGGACGTCTGTCCTCTTCGCCGCGCTCCCCCGGCGCTCCTGGGGCACGGTCTATGACGGCAGTGCGCCCGAGGACAGGGGAGCTGCGATGACTTTTAAACATCGCGACGCCCGGGCTGAGGCGGCACGGGGCCGCGGGGGTCCCCGCGCCGGCCCCCGAAATAAAACAGCCCGCGGGGCCCTGTGAAACCTATCTGAAATGTATATGAAATAAAGTGGAGTTTTGCACCTAAAAAAGAGCCTGCATTATAGAAAAGAATGTGTATCCTATAAGTTCAGGCTGCCCAAACCAGGAAATATTTCAATAAAAAACGTTTTAATAAAAAAAGCTATTGCATTTGCAATGTCTACACAAAGGGGCACATGATAAACGGGGCTTTTCGCCGTTTTTTTGCGTACACGCGCCTCCCACCCCCGAATCCCGCTGTCGGACCGGGATTCAGTTTTTAGGCGCAGTTTTTCCCCACTTTCACTGTGCCCCGCATAAAGGGGGGGGCAGGGCGGGTGTGGGGGCGGGGTGGGCTTTCCGCGGGGGGACGCGGAAACCTCAAAACTCCCGAGCATGTAGATCGATCGGAAAAAGCGGGCCATGCAGCGCCGCAGCTCCACAGGCAGACCAGTTTTTTTTTGGCTAAAATGCCCCGGGCAACAATTGAAGCAGGATTGGAACATGCGAGGAAGCAACGAAAACGCTACAGAAACTGCTCTCCGCCCGTCACAGGAGTATTTTCCGAAAAAATGCCTTTATAAAGGCGGAAAACAGTTCAAAAAAAAAGCTGAATGTTAAAAATAAATAATAAAAAAAAAACACTTTCCAAAACCAGAAGGGCGCAATAAAAGATTATATATTTAAATTGCCGGAAATACAAAATTTTCAAATTCTAAAACCTATTTCTCAGGGTCGGCAAAAACCCCACCCAATCAGAATAGGAGTGACAGTGAACCATTAAAACCTATGGGGAAGTTTAAAAAATCCAATCAGAATCCACTGGGGAAATAGTTCAAAATACAGTAAAAATGCTGAAAAAAGCTGATTGGCTGACTCCCGGGGATTGGCTGCCACCCCTCAAATAGGAGCGACAAAGACCCCATTCAAGTCTTTTTAAAAAGTTTAGACAAATAAAAACCCAAGGGGGGGATATTTCAAAATACATAAAAAGACAGAAAAGAGCTGATTGGCTGGCTAGGGGGTTTTGGGCTACCCCAGCCAATCAGACGCGACTACTTCCCCATTATATCTATGGAAGATGGGCGCACTAAATCTCGGCACTCAGCCCGTGGGCATGGAGTATTAAAAAAAAAAAATTTTTTTTATTAGTGAAAAAACATTACAGATAAGAGCCGCCCCATGGGTTTCTAATCAATCGAAAAAAAAAACTTTCTGGCCAAAATAAAAATATAACACTACAGAAAGTGTCCCGATGTGTAATAAAACGAATGAAAATATGGGGGTAACAAAAAAAAATATTAAATCAATAAAATATTTTATTTCTTTATTTTCGTTGACCCAACTATTGACCTTGGCTAACGAAAATAAAGAAAAAACATATTTTTTTGAATTTTTTTTTTTTTTCGTTACCCCCATATTATTATTCATTTTTATAACAAAGGACCATTTCTTTAGTGTTTATAATTTGATTTCCCTTGTACATTTTTTTTTCAGATTGCATTAGAAAACCCATAGGACCCGTCCTCCCTCCCTTTGGCCCAAAATAACGGCGTCTCTTTTAACTTACCAATCACAGACATCCTCAAATTTCTTTTCCCCATAGAACCTATGAGAAAGTAGCTCCCTCTATTGGCAAACTGAAACGAGCCCCCGCCCTTCAACCAATCAGCTCGTTTCTCTTTTTTACTGTATTTTTTAACGTCCCCCCCCTTTTAAAAAGATTGGTCAATTTTTTCCCTAGGATATAATGGGACATTGTCGGTCCTATTCTGATTGGCAATTCCCCCTCCATAGGTTATAAGGGGAATTTTTCGCTCCTATTCGATTGGCTGGTTTATGCCGACCAATAGAAAGTTAAACAATTTAATTACTGTATTTCCCGGCGATTCTCTCTATTGCAATTTTCCCATGTACGCCGTCCCCCGGCGCAAATCGTTGTTCGGTTTTTTAAAATGCTTTAAATTTAAAGAAGGTTTTTTTTGCTCTTTTTCGATAATGTTTTTGCACTTAATAAAAATCATTTTTTTTTTTTAAAACTCATGCAGCCACGGCGCTGGTGCCAGATTTAGACCCCATCCTCCATACTAAAGAGAAGAATCGCCCTGATTTCTGGGATAACCCAACCACCGCACACAGCCCAAACACTCTTTTCTGTCTTTTTACTGTATTTTAACTTCCCCCTTTGATTTTTATTGGTCCAAACTTCTCCCAAGGGTATAAGGGACTTTGTCGCTCCTATTCTATTTGGGTTAATACTCCTTCATAATAGAATGGCCACTGTCGCTCCTTCGATTGGCTGAGCTACCAAGTCCCCGGGCTTAACCAATCACTCTTTTTCAGCAATTTTTTCTGTAAAATTTTTAACTATCCCCCGTGATTCTATTGTCTAAACTTCCCCATTTTGGTTTTTTTTTTAAAAGGTTCCTGTCGCTTTTTATTCGATTGGGTGGCTTTTTGCCGACCAATCGAATACTTTCTGAATTTGAATTTCTGTATTTCCCGGCAATTTCCAATATCCTAATTCTTTAATTGGATATTGGGAAAATGATTTTTTTTTTATGTATTTTTTATTTTTTATTTCGCTCTTTCCTGAGAAGTTGAACGCCCTTTTTAAAGGCGATTTTTGATTCATACTTCGCACCGACACGGGGAAAGTTTTTCCGCTTTCCAGCCTTTTTCGCACAAACTGTTTTTCGGGGCCGATCCCGCAAAGGGGCCTAATCCCCACTGCGCCCAGTCCCCGCACTGGTCCCCCACACACCCTTTCAGCGCAGGGGAACTTTCCCCGCATGATAAGGGGCGCTACCTCCGCGGCGAATCTAGGGGGCACGCCGCACTGTGCCCGTCCCCGCACCCGGGGCTTAACACACTGGCCATGCACGGCGGGCTTTTCCCCGCAGTATACCCCATAACCTCCGGCCCGAATCATTGCGCAGCGCCGAAATGCGCCTCGGACCCGCACTGCGCCAAAAAACAGACGAGGCCACGGACTTTTACATTGTATGTATTAGCCGCCCCGGCCCCGACATAAATCAGGCCAGATTCCCCCGGGAAAAATGGTGGAAAGGGGGGGGCCCCCCCCGCGGGATTCATACATTTTGGCCCTAATCTTTGGTGAACTTTTTCCATATTTTTATAGACTTGTCTGTGTTCGCCAGCGGGGGGGCCCCCCCCCCGCTCCCCCCCTTACTTTACATCGGTAGAAGCTCCCTTTAAAAAATTTTCCCCCAAAACCAAATACATAAAATCTTCCAATCTCTAAACTAACAAAATTTAAGGATCACAGCTAAAATAGGGTTTCCCCGAAAAATAGAATAATTTCGTTACTTTTTTGGCACAACAAGCGCACTTCCCTTCTGCTCTTGACGCTGAGAACACTGAGGCTGAACAGGAAACGCTGCTATGTAAAACGAGGTCATGTATTTTTCCCCCCAAACTTTAAACCCTACACATCCCATCTGAATCCACACAAATCTCACCCGCCATTCTGAAGCTGAATTTTCTGGCCGCCAAAATGACAAAGGGCCGAAAAAAGGCCGATTTTAATAGATAAGCACGATTTTTTAACCTAAATTTTTCCCCATCTAAAAAATTCGATCAACAAAAATCGTCCGATTTCAACTTTGTCGATAATAATCGTTCAACACTAGTTATGAATTATGGGTAGGAATAAGGTTAGAGAAAAAAAAGTTTTGGGGATTTCCCAGACTTGATTTTTTTCCATGTTGTGTCACACCAGTTTTAAACTTAACAGGAAATATTGGAGCAACATTAGTGACCTCAATTACTGATGTTCAGAAGTTAACTTTTAAGGTTGTATATTAAAATAAAAAAGTCAAATTTTCAGAATAATGCACACAATGATATGAACAATAAACACTATTCACAAAATGTTAGGGATATTTGGCGTTTGGTTACTGTTTTAGCAGAGTTCTATTCATTTTTCACTGGAACACGGTAAATGTGCAACTCAACATTGATTCCCCCAATTCTGCAATTTTTAGAGATATCCCATACGTGGCCTTAGTGCACTATTTGACTCAACTATAAGCCTCAGAATAGGAGGAGCACCTACTGGGGTCTTATTTTTATTATGATTTTCTTTAGGCGTCATTACAGGTTTGCAGACTCTTTAGTGCTAAAACTTAATAAACACACCTAAAAAGACCCCGTATTGGAAGC
Organism: Phyllomedusa bahiana; assembly: GCA_025379985.1. Lineage (NCBI taxonomy): Eukaryota > Metazoa > Chordata > Amphibia > Anura > Hylidae > Phyllomedusa > Phyllomedusa bahiana. The sequence continues at coordinate 17,210 of JAODAL010007524.1, read as the reverse complement.
TACATCCCTTAAAGAATATATCCACAGATTTAGTGACTATATCTACCCCACAGGTGTTTCTCAAATTTTTTTTTTTTGCTTTAGGCTGTGAAAAAAAAATATTTTTTTTTCAACATTCTGCAATTTTAGCTTAAAATGCTTCATGTTTACAAGGAGTCATGGAAAAAAAAGCACTCCAAAATTTGTGACACAATTTCTTCCAAGTTCTGTAATATCTTATATGTGGGTGTAAACTGCTCTTTGGGCGCATGGCCTGGCATACAAAGGAGGGAACGCTGTTTGGTTTTTGGAATGCAGATTTTGATGGGTGCCATGTTTCAAAGCTCCCACAGTACAAGAACATGTGAAACCTTCCGGAAGCTACCCCATTTTGGATTCAACACCCCTCATGGATCTCTTGTATTGTTTAATTTGGGCACACAGGTGTTCCACAGTTTTTTTTTAGCATTGGGCCATGAAAATGAGAGGAGGGGGGAAACGCAGTTCTGCCATTGTTTTTTGGGCTTCAATTTTACAGCATTCACTGTGTGGTATTAATGACAGGATAACTTTACTATACAGTTCAGTATAATTACAATAATATAATTTTTTATAAAGTTTTATGTTTTATTACTTTTACACAATAGAAATATGTTTGTAAAACATTGTGTCTTTATGTCATCATAGTTTGATAGCCATAACTTTTTTATTTTTCTGTATATAAAGCTGATTAAGGGATTATTTTTTGCGGGATGGGTTGACACTTTTTTTGTACCATAATAGGGTTCCAATGAAGCTTTAATCATTTTTTTATCAAGGTTTTTGTGAGGCATTTTGAACAAAATGAGCAAACACACAAAATTAGCCAGCTTACCACCCCATACGTATGGCATCCGTACGTATCCCGTCCAAGGCAAGACGTGAATAGATCCAGTACAAGGAAAGTTGGCACAGCGGTGGTAGTTTACAGAGGGTTGCCTTGTGCGATACTATGGAGTGTGCATACCATGTTTTAATGGATTTGAAATAAAGTACTGGATTTTATCTCATCGGTGGGAATCGCTGTGCCAACTCTCCTTGTACTGGATTTTGAACAAAATACAGAAAACCTGGTAGTGTTTTTTTATGTTTTACAGCAGTCACCGTGCAGTATAAATGACATGCTAGCTTTACTCAGCAGGGCGATGCAATTACAGCGATATCCAATTTGTATATTTTTTACTGATTTTATTCATGTTGCAATCATGTGGGCCCCACTTGAGAGCCTATACAATGTCCAGTACATACCCATACGGTCATTTTTGGGAAGTCACTTCTCAGTAGGACATATGGGTGTGTCCAATGTTGGGAAGGGGTTTTAGGATATGTATGACATGGTGATATATAGCGACATGGCAATGACTGCATGGGTGCATAAAGAGAATGGTTTATTAATAAAAAAGCACAATATACTGTAACAAGGTCAAGTATATCTGAAGTTATGTAGGCAATGTAAACATGACACTGCGCTTCTGCAATGTGATCTTAATTGGGACTGGAAAAAAACAGGAAAATCTAGTTGATGGATTATTGAACGTCAGAGAGTTCAGTCTAGTAATGAGAAGGAAAGGTTAAAAAGGTATGAGGCACTCAAATGGCAATAAAAGAGAGAATAGGGTTAATTAGATAGAAGTATGGCTATAATGCAGGGTTTTCATATAGAACAATCATACTGTATAAGTAGGAAGGTTCACTTAACCTTTGAAGAAAGCCAGAATAATCCTGAATTCTAGGATCCTTTATTATTGAATGAGGTTTCATCGTACTACTGCTTTACAGAATCAACATTCTCATGGAGGTGTTTTGCCACCTTTGGGCACCTAGAGTGGCAACATTTAAAAAAAAGGTAGTAGTTTTGCCACTTTAATTTAATGGAGTTATCCAGCAAATAAAAAATATTGTTGAACGTGGTCAAGGTGGGTAAAAAAGAAGATTATACTTTCCTATCAGTCCCCTACCATTACCACTCTTGAGCTCCCCATCAATTGGCTTCTTTTTACTTTCATGATCTTGTTCTGACACCATATGAGTGGATCGCTCTCCATTGTAATTGAATGGAGTGTAAGTCTTTCCTGTACATTATATGGGGAAGAGTACCTGGGGGTCTAGATAACTCTGTGGACAAATACCCAATGAAAGAAGACACTAATATAGCCCATGTATACATTAGTTCTTATAAATTTGAAGAAAAAAAATGAAAAATAATGTTTAAAAAGTTGCTTTGGTCAAATAAATCGTATTATGTCAGATAACATAAGCAGTCTTATCTATTATATGCATGTGACATGGTAGACATTACAGCATCTCGAACATCACTGCAATGATCTGCAGTACAGTTGTATTATTCTTCTCCATAAAGATAATTCCAAGAAGACATCAAAATATTTTAACAGAATTTTAATTAACTTGACTTGAAATAATTCACAAAACATCAAGATAGGAGAAAACACTCAGAATGCTTAACAAAAATGTAATTCACACATTTGCATAACTAACTTAACACCTCCGTATTCTTTATCACCTGTCCTTGTTTTCACCTTAAAGACCATGCGTTTGGAATTGTCAATCATTACTCCCATAGAATGGCACTGACATGTATCAAGTTTGCATTTTACAAAGTTCCAGCTGACCACAGAATTTAGAATTCTAAGAACGGCGTCAGAGTCCCGAGCCCTGGCAAACCTGATGCCCAGTTCTAACAATAATGTTGCTGTCAATGTTCACGCTAATGAGCTTTGATATGAGGAGGTACAACATAAAGATATAACAAGGCCAGCTGTATTTGAAAGGATAGAGATGCTATCATAGAGGAGTACCAATTCCATTATTCCTTAGAGGAGCAAATAACCTTTTCTCTTGATATAGGAATCAGGCATTGATCTGTCACACTGTTTGTTCTTTCAGAGCTCCCTGAGGTGCATTCAGTTTGAAATGTTAAGGTTAGTTCATTAGCCGTCCCTCACTCGTTTTTCTGAGAGGATCAGGATAATACTGTGGTTAGTTAATGGGTTTCTCTTGTTTCCCCTTGAGCCTTCCTGTCTGAAACCTGCAGGCCCAGGAAGCTTTTTCCCCCTTCGTTGCGCTATTAGTCCCAGCTGGTGAGACTCGGGAGAATTTTGTTTCGAAATAGTCAAAATATCAGTTCCAGTGTTTGTGACTTCCTTACAGACCACAAACTCTATGTAGCAAGCTCATTGTAGCTCTATTGTTATTTGTATCCAGCATGTAACTAAACACATGTAACATGTATTTTAAGTAATGGAACCTTATTAGACAACGATTAGAATATTTTACATTGGCTTCATTTGTGATGTTTTTATACAGTATTTTAAGGAACCTTATCTAAAACAGGAATAATATAGAATAAAGTTATCTATCTCCCTTTAAGACTTCTTACTGCTAATTTTTGCTGCATGCATATGCGACTGAATAGTTTGTGATCCTTAACCACAGTATATCAGGAAAAGGAAACCTTTATAAGTAAAGGCCCATTCACACAGTGGTACTCTATGACAGAGCCGCAGCGGGTCTATAGAAATCAATTTGAACTATGGTGCTCTATTTCTCGATGGTATGCGCTTTATATGTCGGTTACAGAAAGTGCATACCTTTGGCAAACATATGAGATCATAGGCCAAATAGGATTATGTTTGCTTAATTGATTTCTATAGGACTGTGACAGTATTTATCAGGTTACTTTTTTATGGTACTCAGATGAATACCACTGATTGACGGTATAATGCCATGTGAACCCACTGTAATGTAGCTTGTAAAATTATTATTGTGTTTACTCTAATGCACAACATTATTTAAACCCTATACCACAACCCTTTAAAGTTAACTAGTTGTATTACCTTTAACTAACAAAAAATGAATGGTATCAGACCCAGATAAACACCAAATATAACAACATAGACCAAAAAGACTTTAAAAGCGGATTTAAAGGAGTTGTCTCACTACATTGATTCATCTCACCTCAGTCCTGTTTTCTTGGTTTCACTTTGAATTCAGGGACGTGTTTACTGGCTTCTACTAAGCTGCAGTAGAAGCCAGGTCTGTAGCTATAGCAACCAGTGCTGGCAGCTTATCAAGAGGGATCAAACAGGTCTGTGGCTATAGCAACCTGAGGAGCTGATGCAGGCTATACAAGAGGGGTTATCTCAGAATAGCTAGGATACTGTTAATGGACATATATTACAAAATGACTTGTTCTTGCAAGATCTTTAACATAAAAAGCCTTGTAGTGAGACAACCCCTTTAATCACAATTACCCTAAATATCCAAAGACATAACATGATGAAGGTACAGTATATATGAAAGTGGCACACTACTTTTCATAAATACTGTACCCTTTTCATGTTATGTCTTTGAACAATTAGGGCATTTTTGATTGAGTATGTTTTTCAAGTCATATATTAAACATTAAGGGCAACATGTCCCAATACGCAAGCGCCATCTTTTTGGTCTGTTTTGCGCCAAAAATACACCTGACGCCATAATCTCGATGTAAATGAACTGTAATATACGAAAACTAGGTGCATTATGCGCCGTGCACAACACACTGTAATGCGCCTAAAAAAGGTACATGAAATATAGTAGCAATGATACACTGTGCGCCTCCATAACGCAATGCACCTATTGAGGCACATTACATACACTAGTAATGATATGTTATGTGCCTCCGTTAAGCAATGCGCCTCGATAGGTGCATTACATACACCAGCAATGATATGCTATGTGCCTTAATTGCGCAAATCGCCTTTTTAGGTGCATTCAGTTTACTATGCAAGGTATACCAGACGCCAGATTTTTGAAAGGATCGTACTTTCAGGCGCACTTTACACTGATTAAATGCACCTAAAAACTGCTGCAGGGACGCCAATTTTCGGACATGTCGCCTTAAGTTTTATGATATACACTCCTTTTTGATCTATGTTGTATTATCTTTAGCAGCAATAATTGTAACCAAATTCTTTCAAATCTGTTCAATTTACACCTCAAAATGTATTGACTTATATCTTATGCCCAGAATACAAAAGTCACTGCAAAGTTTTAAGACAATACTGTATTCTAATAAATATTGTCTAGGTTCACCCTTTGAACCCAACTTGTGTTGACCATGTACCTCTGACAACTACTTTCAGGAGTTCTTAGGACATAATAGCATAGTGTATACTCTCTTAGGCCTCACGGCTTATTTGGGCGCAGATTGGAGCCGTACTGTGCGCAGTATTTGCGCTTCAGTACGGCTCCAATCCGTCCCTGTCATTACGGTAATCCACAGTTCTCATAGAGAACTATGGATTCCGTCGCTCCTCCCCGCCCGGCGAATCCGCCGCGGGGGGAGACAGTGACATGCACATTATTTACGGCGCATAATGTATTGTCTATGGGGCTGGCGGGCAGCGCCCCCGCCGCGCCCCCGGCCCGCCCCCGGCCCCGCCGCTTATTCAAGCCGTATTGCGGGCGGGATCCGTCCCGCAAATACGGCTTGAATAAGCCGTGTGAATCGGGCCTTAAAGTCCACAATGTAAGTGTGCACTGCTAAAAAAAAAACAGAATAATGCAAGATGACTCAGTTTACTGTGTTTTAGGTCATGGATATGCAGCATCTACACTGAAGTCTTGCTAGAGGATATTCAGATGTATATGGCTGATTTAGGTCATATAATATTAACTTACCCTTGAAGAGGTCTGTCACATGATTGTCATATTTTAAACACTCTGTCAGGTTTCTAGGGTTCTGTGAATCAATCAGACTTGGAGCAAAAGATCAGATGGAGAAATCACAGCTTTTAAAAGGATGTCTGACCTGTCCAATTCCTCTAAAGATTCAACAACCCACCCAGCAAATAGCATAGAATACAATATATATGACAAAATCATAGCACAGGAATAATGCACAGGATATGTCAGCATGCACACATTGAGCCACATGTATGAAAAATGTCCAGGTCTAAAACTCACTTTGTTGCCCATATCAACCAAACAGAGCGCCCCTATCATGTTTCAAGAGCACTATATGAAATTAAAGGGGAGCTCTGATTGGATGCTATAGGCAACAAAGAAAGTCTTACACCTAGACAGAGTACATGCATGTGGCCCATTGATTTTATAGCACATAAAAAAACCAACATAATGATGTCTTAATGCAGGTATAATGCACATAATGATGTCACAGTACAGAGGTAATGTAATGATATCACAGCACATGACTAATGCAAAACCAGTGTGCCGCTCATACATAGGCCGCTCACATGCTGGGCACAGCACACCCGTACCAGAGACATACTGCACCCCACCGGGACATATAGAACACCCGCTGCACAATAACCTCAACAGAAGAGACGGCCCCTATGCAACTAGGCTTCCAGCCAGGACCACATTATCTGTGTCAATCTGGGCACTCTAGTTCCAGTCCAGTGCTAGTTCAGGAGGAACCCAAACATATTTTTGCATTTTGTAGTTTTGTCTTAAATGATGGCAAACCACTCTGGTGCTACAAGTTGTAATAAGGTGCATATTTGCACAAGTTTTACATAAATTGCAAGAAAACCATGGAGATTTTTCATCAGTTTTGCACAAAATCAGCAAAAATGCAACTGAAAGAGGTTCAGGACCTCTGGCAGCATCATTGTCACTTGACAAGGGTCTATCACCCAGGTACAGCTCCTGCATACTCTTTCCTCATTTGCCACCACTGTAGTGAATTACACCATCCTCTGACAGTAGAATATTGCAGGCAGAGAGTATGGTAGCCAGGACAGAAGTCTGCAGACACACTGCTGGGCTGAGAACAGATCAGGAGAGCAGTGCAGTTGAATGTCTTCAACTCTTAACTGCTGATTTCGTCTTCTTTTTTTGGACTGCACTGCTATTTTGGGATAAGGCATTGGAATAATTCCTCCTGCTGCTTTATAGGGCTCCATAACAGATCTAGCTGCCTACAGAAAAGTAAGCGTATATATAAATTTATATATGTAGGAGTGTATATACAGTATGTTTGATGTGCATTATTAGTATGTGCCCTGGAAGATATAGACCTGATGCATGCCAAAAAAATATCCTTTGTCCTCCACTGGGTTGCTATGTCTGCATATTTTTTAACTGTATAGTAAGGCTCAGCCTACTGCACTTTCCTTTATAGTGGGTCATAAAAAACACCAATACCGAGCAGTTTAAATCTATTTATATTAGGTCTATGGATGACAAATGCTGTTATAACATATACAGTGTCATATGTTTGAGCTTTATATTAGGCACATAACTGAGGAGATTTATCTAGCACATATGCCAGACATAGCCCCAAAACATTATGTGGACAAAGCCTTAAGGTGCATATCTGTACCTATGTAGGTTATTGCAAATATATCTTTATTTTGGGGAGCAATGAAAAAAAAAACCACATAATTAAATATATGAAGCTGTTACAAAGTAGAAATGTATAAAATGTTTGCACATGAAGTATACAATATCTCGGAAAAGTGAATACACCCTTCACATTTTTGTCAATATTGTTGTATACTGTATCTTTTCATGGGACAACACCGAAGATATGACACTGTAAATACAGAAATAGTCAAGATATAATCAAAGAGAATCACTGGACAAGACTATAAAACATAACTTTTCCTAAAAATATTTTCTTAAAAAGGAAACTATTTTGGTCTCCTATAAAACAAAATACATATAGCAGGGACAACAACCTCACCCTATAATGCCCTAACTGTATACTACCTATTCACCAGTCATTGGATTTTCATCCGAATAAGGACGGTCCCACCAGGAACCTAGATTAACTAGGCCCTACAAATCCCTAAAACTGTGATAGTGAATAAACACACCTTTTTAGGCAAACTTAGTTCAGACAAAAATTGTACTAAGGTTCCAATTCAAGACACCATAAGTACAGATACAAACCTATATATACTAAAGCTCCAATATAAGATTAACTAGCCCGACGCATTTCATTCCCTAAGATACAAGCATTCTTCAGGGGCAACTTTTAGTTTGAAGCCTCAGATATCAAGTTATTTAAACGAAATATACTGCAATCATATTTGTCAACACAATAGGGAACACCAATAGGGTTTGTATAATGGTAGATAGGTTGTTAGTAGAGATGGGCGAATCGATTCTAACGATGTAGAATTCGTTTAGAATTTCAGGAAAACTTCGATTCGGAATGAAGTCGAAGTTTGGGGTGATTTGCGGGAACAAAGCGTGTTTTTAATTGATAAAATGGCTGCGAGCACATGACGTTACATGGGGCAAATAAGTCTGGGAGGAAGAAAGGCGTAGCCTACATGACGTGCAGAGATGACAAAAAAACTTAATTAGGCTGTGCACATCTAAAATATATTTTGAAAAACGTAAGCATAGGTGCACACTGAAAAGGCAATAGCATACATCTAAATACAAATATCAGTGGCACACTAGAAACTAAGTGAAAGATCAAGGTATATAGGAATATTGGAAATGCATTAATGCTAAGGAAAACATGAAAAACCTGGGACTCTTAGTTTACAGTTTTTGATCAAAGATTGTATTAAGCTCAACTCCCAATAACGTCAAGGGGATCCCAGCACGGGTGGTCCCTAACCACTAACATGTTAACCTCACTAGGAGTCCATTCAGACTACAACTTCTTCAGGGAGTGATAGGAACTTGCAATTGAATTTATCTGCACTGTTTTAAAAGAGGCGGCAGAGTGCAGCAAGCCAGTGAGATTTTCATGTTTTCCTTAGCATTAATGCATTTCCAATATTCCTATATACCTTGATGTTTCACTTAGTTTCTAGTGTGCCACTGTATTTGTATTTAGATGTATGCCCTATTGCCTTTTCAGTGTGCACCTTGCTTACGTTTTTCAAAATATATTTTAGATGTGCACAGCCTAATTAAGTTTTGTTAGTCTATTTGAGAAATGGCAATCTCATTGGCTTGCTGCACTGCCGCCTCTTTTAAACCAGTGCAGGATAGTAAATTGCAAGTTCCTATCACTCCTGAGAAGTTGTAGTCTGAACGGACTCTAGGAGGAAAACATGTTAGTGGTTTGGGACTCACCTGTGCTGGGTCCCCTTGACTTTATGGGAGGTGAGCTTAATTACAATCTTTGATAAAAAAACTGTAAAACTAAGGGGTCCCGGGTTTTTTTCTTTTGTTTTCCTTAGCATTAATGCATTTCCAATATTCCTATATACCTTGATGTTTCACATAGTTTCTAGTGTGCCACTGATATTTGTATTTAGATGTGCAGAGATGAAGCCGATCAGAGACAGGCGGGATTCTGTGACGTCACCGTACTATATAAGTTTGGGCGCGACGCTGGGAGCTCATACCGCTCTCACTGTGCTGTGAAGCTGCTGATGCTGCTGCTGCTATCTCATACTAAAGAACTAACTTTATACAGCGATTTTTGGGGGGTGTCACAGCTTGTCTCAGAGACTGCTTCTCTTACATTCTAATTCTGATTTTGTGGGGTATTGTGTGCATCCAATTCAGCTGCATATACATTTTAATGCTATCTGCTTAGTTCTTGAGCTCATTAAATATCCAAGGGTTATCTAAGCCTGTTGCTGTTGTATTCAGTTAAAGAAACAGCGTTTTTAAAATCCAAATACCAACTTAATTTTTGGCAAACTCATTTTATTTTGCGCAATTTAGGGTCCAAAGGGGGTTTAATTAAGCGTTGTTCTGCTATTGTGGTCACTAAAAGAATGGTGGGTTTTTTAACGGCAAAGAAGAAATTTTGGCTGTAGCATGTTTTCATATCCGAAGGTTAATTACGAGTTTTTCTGTTGTTGTGTTCCATAAAATACACGCCATTTTAACACGCTACAAAGCTGGTGATTGTTGGCAGCATATTTCTTTTGCGCAATTTACATCCAAGGGTTATCTGAGTATTTTCTGCAGTTGTACTCAGTAAAAGAAACGTTTGTTTTTCAACGCCAAAGAAGAAATTTTGCCTGTAGCATAATTCTTATCCGAAGGTTAATTAAGCCTGTTTGTGCTTTTATATTCAGTAAAATACACAGGGTTTTTTAAATGGGACATACAAGTAAATTTTTCCTGGCCATTTGTGGAGTGCAATTTATTATCCAAGGGTTCCCCCAAGCTTGTTAGTGGGTTCATTTGTAATCAAATACGGGGGTGTGTATTTTATAATATACAGATATCTTCATTAACAGAGTGTGTACATTTTTGAAACAAACAGTATGTCAGACAGAGAGGTGGCAGGCCCCTTCACATGCGAGTGGCAGTGAAACAAACATCCCTTGGAGCAGGCACAAGTCGCAGCACAGCAAGGGGCGCCCGCAGCAGGGGTCACTCGGTGAGGCCAGAACTGCGGTGTATCTAGCGGCTTTGTGTTGTTCAGCAACCAATGGTTTTCTTGATTGGTTGACTAGGTCATCCACTTCCCCCCAGATGACATCTGACAACCCAAACCCAAAGAGTCGGTGGGAATGTCAGACACAAACCCTTAGTTGGATGGCCGGGAGTGTGTCAGTGGCCCTACTGTCCTCCAACCCGCCACTGTCCATTCGGTTCCCTCAGCAGAGATTACTATGTGGTCTGGGCTCAGCGCCACCTATAAAGCGAGGATGAACAATTGAGGACAGTCACCCAGACTTGGAAAACGAATAGGTGGGGCAGACACCCCTGCTTCTTGCAGTATTGATGTGGAGAGTGGAATGGGAGGTTTTTTGGCGAGCGGTCAAGCCTCTGCTTCCCCAAGACCGTTGAGGAGGACAGCAGTGACAATCAAACACTCATGAAGTATAAACGTGGGGGTTTGAATCCAGTTTAGCATTACCCCAAGTTTGTTCAAATGCAGCGTATGGAACTTGAACTGAAGGAGACCATAAATTACAGGGAATGTTTTAGGTGCTTATTTTGCATTCTGTGCCATTGTTGGTTGAATTCAGTACAAAATGGAATGGGACAGAACAAAAAAAGAAGCAAAAGCAAAATGCTGCAAAAACTGGCTTTGTTTTGAAAAAAGGGGGGCCCTCCCTGTTACCGATGTAAAAAGGGGGGGCCCCTCCCCTGTTACCGGTGGAAAAAGGGGAGGCCTCCCCTTTTAACAGTGGAAAAAGGGGGGGCCCTCCCTGTTAATGGTGGAAAAGGGGAGGCCCTCCCCTTTTAACGGTGGAAAAAAGAGGAGGCCCCCCCGGGTTAACGGTGGAAAAAAGGGGAACCCCTCCCCCGTTACCTGTTCATCAATTTCCCCCAAATTCAATAATTTACCCTGTTAATATATTTATTTTGTTCATCAATTTCCCAGTTCATACTTTTCCCCCCTGTAATATTTTTTATTCCTGTTCATTCAGTTTCCCCCTGTTCATCAGTTTCTGTCTGCCTGTGTACCCGACCTTTCTGCTACATTACCTGACCTCAAATCTCCACCGCCTGCCCTGTCCTGTTGGCCTGACCTTAAACTACGAGTTTCGTCTTACGTTTCCCTGTCCCTCGCTGCACCTCGGCTGCCCCCTCAAGCTAGTCGTGCCAGGGGAAAGCGACTGGTAGGACTCCCGCCGCAAAAAGTCCATCCTGACTTGGGCGGGCCTGGTGAAAAACCGGGACCTACTTGGACCCGCTCCCTGGGAGGATGTTTACCACCGCTTGCGGTGGTCCAGAGGAGCCACTACCCATGTCGTTACAATGGCTGAAGTGAATGCCAAGTTTCCTGGCCAGTTCTTTGAATGGTGCAGAGTCCACCACTTGAATAGGGAGGGACTGCAGTACCATAAACTTGGACAGGAGCACGGTCAGCTTTGCATTAGGGATGGCTTGAGCATACTGGTGTCTCTTGGCAATCGTCTGGGGTGAACGACTGTTTGGCACCATGAGTCCCGAGGAGCAGGAGTATTGGATGGTAGATGATGTAATAGACAGGGAGTTGTCTTTGGCAGAGGTGGTGAAGCCTTGACTGCCTGAAATGGGAGGCGTGCCACTGGGTGCTACAAACTTTTTGGGACAGGATGGACCTCCAACATCTGAAACACGTATGGTGACTCTGCATGATGTTTTATGCTAGGCCGGGTGCCAATGTTAGGTCCCTGGTATTTCTTTACTTTTGCCCAAAAGATGCTACATATAGTTTGTTCAAAACCCCGCTCTGGTGTCTCGTCAAAAAACCGGCACACCGCCCAGTAAGTGATTTTCCCACCAAAGCTCCGCACTGACTGATGTTACCGCCCCTGACCCGGTGAAACCCCTGGCCGCTACTTTTGGGACCTGCAAAGGGGTGGTCTAAATGTGGGCTGTTTGGCTTTCCCAACCTCGCACTGCTGCCACCCTGCTGACTCCCGGCCCCACTATGACTTACGGGCTGCGCCACTGCCTGAAAAGAAAGCTGTGCTCTCTTCTCCCTTTTTGGTAATGATGAACCCTTGTACACTGTTGGTCTGGGTCAGTTGATAGCATCACATGGCCTTTCAAAAGCACCAGTATGCTGATGACACCCAACTTTTTCATCACCGGCCCCGACTTTAACTCTATACTGTCCCAAAATCACCAGATTGTCTGTCGTCCAAAGCCTCCTTTTTTCTCCTCCCTTTTCCTAAAAATTTAAAGTAGAGATAACGAAATGCTTCCAGGGCCGGGACAATGGGTAGTCGAGGGTAGGCAACCGCGTAGGGCGCCACTTCATCCCGGGGAGAAAAGGGGGCACAAGGAGGCATGGAGTGGACTGAATTTTTCGTTTGGGGGGCACTTTATGTCTTGTTTAACTAGAGCACCAGAATAACTTGTCCCAGCCTCGTCTGCTTCTCCCGGCTCCCATGTGTGATCAGCTACATCGATTAGTGTTTGGGCCTGTCACCGCCGTCCTCCTCAAAGGTGTCGCTGTAGAAAGCGTGTCAGCTCGCAACATAACCCCCCATTGCAACTCTCCTCACCACTATTTGCCTCTTCTGCAGAAGCAGCAGATGTTTCCCCACCTCTTTGCTGCCCACTGTCTCAAATAGTTGGTCCTCACTGTTATAGTGGCGCAGAGGCCACAGCACATAGTGGTTCTCTGGCTGTGGGAAGCAAACGGGACAGAGGTTTGTTGAGGACAGGTGGAGGCCCCTTACCTGCCCGGGCCATTTCCAACTAGGAGTTGTGTGTGACAAACCCACCGACTCTTGGCTGGGGGTTGTCAGATGTCATCTGGGATAAAGTGTATGACCTAGTATGGGGGTCAACACATGGCCGGTAGAAGACAGCGGATGCTGTGGCCTGCAGGGTGACTCCTGCTTTGACCCTCCTTACTGTGCTGCGATCTGTGGCAGCTACGGTAACCTAGTACTGTGTTCTTTGACGCTATGTTAGGATCTTAGCCCTCAGCTTGTTTTTTTCCAGCTGGTTCGGCCATGACTTTATCAGGCTGCATTCCGCTTCAGTGTTTGGTCAGTTTTGCCCCCGTAAGTGCCCAGGGAATTTTAGAGTGAAGCGATTTTAAGAGCGGCGGCAATCATGTGCGTGTCATACTAAAACACAGTATTGTATGAAGACCAAACCAAGTCCCTCTGCATATTTAAGCATAGCACAACATTTACAGTACAGAAACCCCGCAGGCTTGTGCAGCCTGGAAATAGCTGTTTTTTAACGTGATTCGTCCCGAAGTAATTTGGACCGAAACGAATTTTGTCGGAAAATTCGGCGAAGTCAGCGAACCAAATTTTTGAGAAATTCACCCATCTCTAGTTGTTTGCATTCCTCATATTATCTTTGCAGTGGACAATCGACTCAACTATTTCATGTACGAGTCAAAAACATTACGTTAGTCCAGCATGGATATTGCTCGTTATTTAACTATAACTCAGTCTATACTCACAACCTGATAAACATCTGCCCTGGTACATGGATCTCAAGCCGAATCTGCAGAGCACAGTTGAAGCCCCTACACAACGGCGCTCCGATTCACAGAGCTGCTCAAATAATAGAGAGCGGAAGTTTGCTCCGCATCCCGGCACGTGTCCCGGATTTGTAGGGCCTAGTTAATCTAGATTCCTGGTGGGACCGTCCTTATTGGGACAAAAATCCCACGACTGGTGGATAGGTAGTTAGGGCATTATAGGGTGAGGTTGTTGTCCCTGCTATATGTATTTTGTTTTACAGGACCAAACTTGTTTCCCTTTTAAGAATATATTTAGTAAAAGTCATGTCTTATAGTCTTGTCCAGTGACTCTCTCACCATTATTTTCAACCACTGATTTAACATGGGCATGGAGTTCACTAGAGCTTCATGGGTAGCCACTGAAATCCTCTTCAGCTCCTCCTTGATGACATCAAGGAGCTGGTGGATCTTAGAGACCTTGCGCTCCATCACCTTCCGTTTGAGGCTGCCCAACAGTTGCTTGATAGGGTTCAGGTCTGGAGACCATGCCTGACCAGTCCAGCACGTGTACCCTCATTTTCTTTAGCAAGGCAGTGGTCATCTTGGAGGTGTGCTTGGGTTTGTTATCATGTTGGAATACTGCCCTGCGGCCCAGTTTCATATAGGGGATCATGCTCTGCTTCAGAATGTCACAGTGCATTTTGGCATTCATGATTCCCTCAATGAACTGTAGCTCCCCACAGCTGGCAGCACTCATGCAACCCCAAACCATGACCCTCCCACCTCTTTGACTGTACGCAAGACACACTTGTCTTTGTGCTCCTCATCTGGTTGCCACCACACATGCTTGACACCATCTGAACCAAATAAGTTTATCTTGGTCTCATCAGACCACAGGACATGGTTCCAGTAATCCATGCCCTTAGTCTGCTTATCTTCAGCAAACTTTTTGCAGGCTTTCTTGTGTATCATCTTTAGAAGAGGGTTCCTTCTGGCATGACAGCCATGGAGACCAATTTGATGCAATGTGCAGCATACAGTATAAGCACTGACAGGCTGACACTCCACCCCTTTAACCTCTGCAGCAATATTGGCAGCACTCATGCGTCTACTTTGAAATTACATTCTCTAGATATGATGCTGAGCATGTGCACTCAATTTCTTGGGTTGACCATGGTGAGGACTGTTCTGAATGGAACCTGTCTTGTTAAACCACTGTATGATCTTGACCATCGTGCTGCAGCTCAATTTCCGGGTGTTGGCAATCTTCTTCTAGCCTAGGCCATCATTATGTAGAGCAACAATTCTTTTTATCAGATCCTCAGAGAGTTCTTTGTCATGTACAACTTCCAATGACCAGTATAAGAAAGTGTGCGAGCGATAACACCAAATTTAACACACCGGCTCCCAGTCACACCTGCGACCTTGTAACGCTAACGAGTCACATTTGTAGATAAAAAGGCTGGCAACCGTGCACACAGTCCAAAGGCAGGGATATAAATATAAAATCATCCTTTTTTATTTAAATCTTTTAAAAAACGGCAGTAGCACATGCTCCATAGTAGCAAGGAAATCACACTAATGCGTTTCGGCATTGTATGCCTTATTCATAGTGTTGGCGAGCAACATGGGTCATGGGTCATGAGTCAGCCTATATATGTTGATATAAAAAGTCATTTCCTACAAGTCATTATGTGATTGTTCAAATAATCGGGTGTAACCCATAGTTGTTTGGTCAAATAAAAAATACAAACAATAAAATAAATACATGAATATTACACCAACATTCGCTACAGATAACAAAGAAAGTTCGCAAGGGAAAATATAACCCACAATAAGTTGAAACGGCTTATTACTCTGTAAATAAAAAAAAAAAAAAGGATCATTTTTGATACCTCTCAAGTATATAGTATTGCTGTATAATCTTATATAACAAAATGTCACAAGAAAAAAAGAAATATTTTTTTAATTATTCTTAACACCCCCAAGTATATAGTATTCCTAAATAATATTTTATAACGCAAAAGAATAATAAAGAAAATTTTAAGAATGACATAACAAATCAAATTTGATGTTAAGGCCAGTCGGCTACCTTGTGCCTAAGTGTAAAATCCATTTTAATTCACTATTTAACAGTCATCTTTTTATATCTTCCCCTCTAATGGGTCTAGTTATTTTTTGTATACCTGTAAAACGGAATTATGTGACATCATTATGATGCATCTCACAAAAGTGTTTACAGACAGCAGACATGGATATTCTAAGCAGGTTTCTGTGCATCTGACCAGGGGCATAACTACCGGGGTAGCAGACGTAGCGGCTGTCGTGGGGCCAGGGGCTCTTAAGGGGCCCGAGCCCCAGGGCAGCTGCTAACACATCTACTACCCCGGTATTTCGGCTCCTGTGCCCTCCGGCAGTGAACATAGTTCTCTGCCAGTGGGGCGGAGCTGCGGGCCCTGAGCACGCCTGGGCTCCGCTCTGCTAATCAGCCTGCTATGCGCAGGCGCTGGCCCCCAATGCTGACGTGGGTTGCCGCCCGCGCCGAGCACAGACTGCCCAAGAGCAGGGAGTTAAGCCCCTGCATCTGACAAATGTCTTCTTATCCTAACTTTCAAAGGTGTGGTCGTATATCCAACATATTGAAGCTTACATGCAACACAAGAAATAAGATAAACTACATTTCTCATGTTGCAATTAATGTATTGATATATTTTATACTCCTGATTAGTAGTATAGGATGTAAATGTATCACTGCCATCTAAATATATACAAATACTTTTAAACAAAATTAATTACTATCTCGTCAATTTTTAACTAACTAAGAAATTGGCGGAAAAAATTGACGAGATAGTAATTAATTTTGTTTTTTTGAGACAAAAAATCACGTTATTTCATTGTGGAACTGCATATAGTGATCTCTATAGCCTTTAGGCAGACAGTGGCTAGTTTGTAACATTTACAGGTATTTTTGTTGGCGTATCTTGAGGGCCTGTAATTAGAGATGGGCGAATTTCCCGAAATTCGTTTTGTTCACTTCGCCTAATTTCTCGGCAAAAAATAACTTCGTTCCGAATTACTTCGGCACGAATCACGTTAAAAAACAGCTATTTTCAGGCTGCACAGAGCCTGCAGGGTGCTGTAGAACATTGTGCCATGCTTAAATATGCAGAGGGAGCTTGGTTTGGTCTTCATACAATGTTGTGTTTTAATATGGCACGCACATGACTGCCGCCGCTCTTAGAATCGCTTCACTATAAAATTCCCTGGGCACTTAAGAGGGCAAAACTGACCATAAAACTGAAGCGGGAATGTTGCCTGATAAAGTCATGCCAGAGAAAGCTGGAAAAAAAAAAGCAAGGCTCAGTGG